>WNGS01048727.1:0-12128 GCA_020271785.1 Procambarus virginalis | reverse complement strand
CCCCCCCAGTTGAGTGCTGCTTCACTCCCCCCCCCAGTTGAGTGCTGCTTCGCTCCCCCCCCAGTTGAGTGCTGCTTCGACCCCCCCCCCAGTTGAGTGCTGCTTCGCTCCCCCCCCCAGTTGAGTGCTGCTTCGCTCCCCCCCACCCACCAGTTGAGTGCTGCTTCGCTCCCCCCCCCAGTTGAGTGCTGCTTCGCTCCCCCCCCCAGTTGAGTGCTGCTTCGCTCCCCCCCCCCAGTTGAGTGCTGCTTCGCTCCCCCCCCGTTAGTAGTATAAAGTAGGCCATACACCGGCGTTTTGCTTTTTTCCAGGGCGGTCTATGGTACCTCTACCGTCCCTTTTAGTTGCCCGGTGAGATTTGACGGCCGGTCTATGGCCTACCCGTTTTTAGTTGCCCCAGTGAGATTTGACGGCCGGTTCTAGAGACCTACCGTTTTTAGTTGCCCCAGTGAGATTTGACGGCCGGTCTATGAGGCCTACCCGTTTTAGTTGCCCCAGTGAGATTGACGGCCTGTCTATGGCCTACCCGTTTTTAGTTGCCCGGTAAGATTTGACGGCGGTCTATGGCCTACCCGTTTTTAGTTGCCCCAGTGAGATTTGACGGCGGTCTATGGCCTACCCGTTTTAGTTGCCCCAGTGAGATTTGACGGCCGGTCTATGGCCTACCCGTTTTAGTTGCCCCAGTGAGATTTGACGGCCGGTCTATGGCTACCCGTTTTTAGTTGCCCCAGTGAGATTTAAAGCCGGTCTATGGCCTACCCGTTTTTAGTTGCCCCAGTGAGATTTGACGGCGGTCTATGGCCTACCCGTTTTTAGTTGCCCAGTGAGATTTGACGGCCGGTCTATGGCTACCCGTTTTAGTTGCCCCAGTGAGATTTGACGGCCGGTCTATGGCCTACCCGTTTTTAGTTGCCCCAGTGAGATTTGACGGCCGGTCTATGGCCTACCCGTGTTTTAGTTTCCGCGGTGAGATTTAACTGCAGCGATTTGGCATACCCGTTTTTAGTTGCCCTAGTGACCCGTGCACAGGCATCGCTAATGGTTAATGACGTCACCCTGTCTTCATCTTCCCTAATAAGCTCGTTTTCTGTTATAGTATACGTATTCCCACTTTCTATATTTATATCAAGGGGAATAAAAGGCTGCCTCCTGTCAAGCCTAATATACAATGGCATTATCCATTATATGCTCGTTTTTTCTCAATAAGGTATTGCCATACTGTTTCCCATTGTCTAAGATTTCATATCAACATAAGAAATGAGTTCACCCCTGTTACAGAACCAGTATTTACCCAGGTCTTTTTCCTAAATCTAAAACTCATTGCAAGTTATGCCCATTATTTCATGTTCTGTCCAGTGTTGATAATTTTCATAGCCTATGAATATCCCAGTTTATCATGTTCATTCATTCACAGCTCTATCATGTTACATCTATTTCTTCGCCTTTCTAGAGAATGTAATTTAAGCTTTGTCGATCTTTTCTTCAGAGATTGCTTATTGAGCATAGGACAAATAAAAATGAAAACCTACTATCATCCATTTGTATGAAAACAGTTCCCTACCAGGCGTGGTGACTTCAATGCAATTTCAGTACTAATCCAATAATTACTGCATAAACGCATAAATATATATGCACGTACATAAATATATATGCACATCTCACATTCGCTCAAAAACATGCCTCCCCCACACCTTACTGTAGCATATAACAAATTCAAATATTCATTCAGTAAAAGCAAGTCTCTCATGTTTTAAAATAAGACCTTCTGCAGTCATCTTCTTTTCTGACGTCATCATCCCTAATGCGCTGTAAGCCGCCAATAAGCTTCCAGCCAACGTGCTAATGCCGGTCCTATAGGAGGTTCACACATAAGTGTGAACTCTTAATCACTACCAATACCTCAACTGTACTCTGTGCTTCATAGGTCGATATTCAGCTACAATGGCTCGTATTTTCGCTCATTGCTCCTATTTTTCTGTTATTCATAAACCCGATCAAACCATCCTAACCTAACCTAACCTAACTTATTATTATTATTTATAACAAACAATACATTCTACAGACCAGTTGCTGTCATTGTTTAGTGACATCACGAAAAGCGATCTCAGGTATAGGGATAAGGTATTGATGGCCATTAGCATATAAGTGTCAAGGTATCACAGCACCTGACTGGTCAAACTATGTGTGACGTCACCAGATGACCAATGCGGCCTTTAGCGTCCTACTAGCATATCATTATTCAAAAATGATAGACTAACCATCCCCACCTAACCTAATAGAGGTTTAAGAATATACATTTTATAGTTTTTTATTATTTTATTGGTAATAAAAGTTTACATTCTAGTCTCAACAGCAACATTGTAATGGGGAACAAGCATGATATTTTAGATGTTGGTTATATCAATCCTAGATCCTGGTAATTTTTTGAAAGGGAGACCAGTTCCTCTGCCACATCAAATCTGGAAGAATAAATACCATATTAGCAACACATAATAATATGAATAATAAATAAGCGATATTATGAAAGACAATATATAGCAAACATCTAGAAATATACTTACAGCTCAGTAATATGAGGATTCATCACACAGCGATAGACATTTATCCTGTCCATCAATGCAAAATGTCTTTTTGCAATTAGGCATTGCAAAATTAGAATATGCAAATTGAATTATCTTCCTATCGTTCATATTATATTCCCCATATTCGAATAAAGTTTCAAATTTATGCAGTGCAGCTCTCAATTTCAGGCGACATAATTGATAGACGAAAAACATGGCATAGGCTCCACAATAATAGGAGTCCATACTCTGTATACGTTGTGTGAACATGTAAACTTTATAATCTTCAAAATAAGAAAGGAAGTCTTGTAAATAACGTGAATGGAATTCCATCTTCACCCCAAAACTGTCCAACAGGGCGATAATGGCTCCTGAAGGTTTATTGTGTACATATACAGTCATCCAATGACCCATCATCGTTGCAGGGGATTTCTCATCTAAAGTATTTAAAATAAATACCACTGGCTCTTTATTTAATTTCTTAAAGATTCTCCGTACATCGTTCGCTAAATAACATCCGATATATATGGCTTCTTCCCCTAAATATATATTTTTCAACCCATTGTTTATTTCTATACAATTCATGTTTCTTAAGCTCTCGTTTCACAAATAATACGTCGGTCAGCATTAATTTTCATAACCCCAGTAGTAGGGCCAAACAGCAGTATAACTTTATTTCCCACTATGGCTGTATTGAATTCCAATGTAATTCTTAAATTCCCTGTCGCTTCCAAGGAAACTGTACCCTTTATTTCTTCTGGTAATAAATTAAAGACCAGCAGAGTTTGACCTTTAACGAACGATTCGTAGGACAAAATATTATCTACATTAAATCCTACAGCATTCAGGACCGTATAATATAATTTCGAACATTTATGGGGGAAATCACACGCTATATTAAATAAACTCGTGCCGTTCACTGAGATATATACGTTGCTCAAGGCGGAATTGTTGAAATATAATGGGTTTAAGGTATAATCTCCAGAAATAGCTTCCATATCAATAATGGCCATGTATAATTTCTCAGGGATCACTCCACCCCAGGGTTGGTCCATAGTTAATGATTTTTGGCCCTGTCCTAGAATATAGGTTTTAAATAGGGTTTTATCAAATATATACGTTACTGCTCCATTATTTTGGGTGAGTGCTCTATTAATAGCTAGTAGCCCAGAAGGGAATGGGGTTAATCTATCGATCCATAAGCGGGCCATATTTATATTATATTTATAATTAGCAGTTGCTGTATCACTGCCAATAACCCATTTATCACTATTTAACTCCAAACGTATTCTTACATCTACGTTATCCAGTAAATATTCGCTAATAGATGCAATATCCAGTAGTAACTTAAAGCACGTATAAATGCCCTGTTCTTTCATATTAGCCATTTTCTCATCCTGATCTATCGTGGTCGTAGCAAAATACGGCGTATCAATTTTATTAGGTATCGTTAGCGCCTCTTCTTTATAAAAATGCGCTAGATGCTTAAAACGATCTATTTTACATTTGGAAAGAGTCGTTAGCAGCTTTATATACGCCCAATATGAAAATAAAGAATTACTTTCAACTACTTGTTCGTTGAAATATACCACTACTGTTTTAAAAAGAGTTTGTGATAATCCATTGGCTACAGTCACTTTTTTGCTCGAATCTATTGCGGCGTCATCTTCTGTTAATTCTATCCCCACTTCTAAGGCTAGGGATGACATATCCAGGAAATGACCAGGAATGCCAGGGATTCTAAATTCTATATACGAGTCCTTAAATTTATTAATTCCTAAATTAACAGGTAAAATATCAATATTTTTCCTGCTGGCTATAGTGGACTCGATCATACGTGCTGAATTAAGTTTGGGAAATCCATCTGTTACAGCCACTGTGTAACTTTCCAAAGGGGATTGTAGTCCCGCTCCTAGTGTCGTAGTAGTATTCATGCTGGATGCTATGAAAGGAATGAATTGCAATTTACGCAAACACGTCATTATATCTCTTATTCTTCTTCTTATTCTGTTTTGTGAAACTGCGAATAAGCGCTAATTTGTGGCCTTAGCCTTTCTCTTAGACTTTTTCCGCCTTTTACCACCACCTAAAATCTGACGTCCTACTCCCTTCAATGATTCGATCCCATGCTTCTTCATTGACTTTTTAAAGGAATGTTCGCCTGTTTGCATGTCTTGCAATACATTCTGCCCCATACTTAAGACGGCAGGAGCAAGTGTTCTCATTAAAAATGGCGCTGCTTTACGGGCCAAACCAGTGAGGAAACTGAATATTCCACCTCCTCTTATATGACTCCTATTGAATATTCTAATATCACTCAGCCCACCTCCTTTATATGAGGCAGGTGGACTGATTAAGAATAATATTTCGTCTACAGACGGAGGGATGAAATTGACGCGCATTTTGTAGCTTGCAGATGAGTAATGAGGCTCGGAACTGTAATGTCCTTATTATATAGACCCAATTCGGGGTCGTATATGTAAAACAGCTGTTGTGCTTCCTCGTTTATCAAAATAAATAGGAGTCCCATTAGGATCTGTTACTGCAATACTTATACTATCCAGTACATTTGTATTTAAAGGTTTATATAGTTTCCTATTCGTGCTTTCACCTCCCTGCAAAGACACTACGTCTAATATATTCACTAATAAATTCCCATACATCGTGGGTGCGATTTTATCACAATAAACACACAAGTAATCCATCATGCCCCTAGGTTGAGGAGGGTAGGGACATGTGTCGGATATGTGTGTTTCATCCAAATAATTCTTGTGTACGTATATATCATAATGTTTATGCTGATCAGTTCCCAAAACTTTGCCGATGCTCGCCCCAAAAGATAGGGAAATCCTGCATATGGCTCGTTTATCGTCATAATACAATACATCCTCATCGCTGCTAGCGGTATTGAACTTTACTCTATTGGAAATTGATCCATATTTAATATATGCATCTGCATATTTAGGGAAATGCCTCTTATAGCCATCAGACACAAAACTCAAATCGTTCTGTGAAAATATATGGGTAATTTCATTATTGATGGCGTATATAATTTCCTTTATGCCACCAGCTAAAATATTAGTTTTCGGTAGAAATTTAGAATGTTTGTAACTAATTCCTTTAGCATCTAGGTACATAATTCTCACTCGGATATAACTTTCCAGATCATCCGATCTTATTATGTAATATGACGAAGGTAATAATATATTCTGGAGACACATTTCGTAGGAACGTCTAGAATCCAGCACGAGTTGATTATACAGTCTGTTTTCAAAAGCACTAGGTTCATTATTAGGAAATAAATCTGTATTAGAAACACTTGTGGCGTAAATAACGTGAGAATCCATTGCTGGACTATGAATGAATAACCTAAAAACAAAACAGCACATCTATTTATACACTCACCTTTAGTAAGCTAACCATGGTGCTCCTCCACCCACTTTAGGGCGTTTAGTTTCTCCAGCAGCTGTAGTAGGAGCATGTGCCCGTTTTCTTCTTAGTACCACGTCATCATTAAATACTTGTTTACGAGATTCTGTATTCCTAAACATATCTCGTGGAGTTGAGGTTAAAGAGATGAATAATTTAACTAGAGGTAATTTTTCTCGTGGGAATACAGAGCGGTGAATCGTCATTTTAGTTAAAATATCATCAATTATGTTTATTCCAGTCACTGGCATTTGCAGATTCCCATTGACGTCCCATTGCACCATCTTGCTTTCATCAAAATAATTCAACAGCGAAGTAGCATAATCGTGATCTTTAGCTTTCAATTTTAAATGTACCAAATGTACTATTGAAGGATTAGCTCGTACTGAAACTGGTGCTACTGGAGTAGTTGCTGCTGGTGTTGGAGCTAGTGATGGCGCCACTTCTGCTTTCTTTACTACTGGTACTTTAGCAGGTCCTTCATCGATGGATTTACGAGGTACTAGATAATATTCTTTCATTTTTTATTTATTAAATAACCTGGAAATTAGACTAGCAGCTATGGGTAATAATATACCGAGGATACTGCCTCCTTTGCGAGTCAATAAAATGCGCTTTTTGTTCGAAATTGAGGGTTTCTTACAAGCCAGCGAATGCAAGGTGTCTCTGTATTTCTTCAATTTAACTATAACTTTCTTTTTAACCGGAAGCCTATTTTTCAGAAAATTTTTGAAAATCTCTGACAAGCAATGAATATGTGGTTTTTTAAACTGAGCAATCAATTTTTTCCTGGCTGAGGAATTAAGTTTGCTCAGCAAGGTCACCAACTCTCTGTACTTGTATACTAATGGCTTCTTCATATCTTCAACAAATCATCAGCATCAATCCACTGATCAAATGAAGAGTCGTAGCCTTCGTACCTTACTTTATACTGTAATTTATTATTGGGCAATGTACGTTTACGTAGTACTTTCTCAATATTAAAAGCAGCTGGTAAATGGGTTAGGGTTAATTCTTCCTTATAAAACCCACCGTCAATAGGCTTGTTATTCAAATCTTGTAAAAAATATAATGGGATAGGCTGGCTTTTATCTATACGAATAATTCTGAAAATTTCTTCCGTGTTTTGTCTAGCAAAGCCTTTCTTGAATGTCGAAATTCTGTTGGAGAGAGTAATGCGAACTGTGTCCCCGACAGCTAGTAGAGAACTAACACCAGCTTTAGGTTTGTCCTTACTTTTATACATGAGATTGAACTGTTTCTTTATATCTTGTGGACGAGATAAAGCATGAACGTCAACTGGAGTCCGACCACCTAACCCTCGGTGGGGTGTTGTGTTATACGCCTTTATGATATCAGGCAATATGGGCAGATATCTCGAGGTATTGTGCGCAGTCATATATTTATAAATCTTGGTTTTCATGGTACGTATAAAGCGTTCGGCGATAGCGGCTTTTGTTTCTTGAGAAAATACGCTATACAGTTTAATATTTTTAGCTGCTAACATTCGTTGCATATGAGAATTATAAAATTCTCCCCCTCTATCTGTATTAATTTTACGTATTCCTTGGAAATATGAGGATTCCAATATATTTTTCAGAGCTTTACTCACAGTCTGCCCGTCTTTGCGTTTCAGAGGTGCGACTTGCGCATACCGCGAAAAAATATCAACACAGACGAGAATGTATTTAATATCATCATTATGTTTAGCTAATAATCCCATTTCTGCTAAATCACAAGCTAAATATATACGGGGTTTAGGACTCAGTACCTTTCTTCGCTGAAATTTGCGAGGTTTTAATGCATGCAAAGTGTAGGCTTTAGACGATTTCAAGTATTCTTTGACATCCGATAAAGTCATATCTGGTTTTATGGTTTTAGCTGCTTTATACAACCTATCAACCCCCCCTAACCCTCCTGAGGATTTGGGGTTATAATAAATTTTATCTAGTACGTGCTCCATCTTCTAATAAAGTGATATCAGATTGTATGGGTTTAGTTGTTTTATACATCCGATATACCAACCCCCCTAACCTCCCCTTGTTGTTGTTGTTGTTGTTGTGGGAACACATCCTATACACCCAACCCCCCTAACCTCCCCTTGTTGTTGTTGTTGTGGGGACACATCCTATACACCTACCCCCCTAACCTCCCCTTGTGGGTTGTTGTTTTCATCTAGTACGTTCACCATTGGTATACAATTTCGTATGGATGCTCACCAACAATATTGCTACGGAAGGTGATGCATTCAGGGGTTTTTACTCCTAAATCCACCAATAAATATCCATAAGGTTTACTGATGGCTTTCTTGTAGATATCCAAAAGCTTTTTAGAATCTTGTTTTCCAAATAACTGCCGCCCTAAAGTCTCAATTTGAGCTAAATCTCTAGATTTCACTAGTATGAAATGGGAGGCGTTTAAACTGATACTTCTAGCATATTTCCCAGAGAAAAATATATTTTGGGTAATTAATATACACGAAATAGCGAGATGTCTGCCTTTAGTGAAGATATCAGACACATTTTGGAATTGGCAGATTCGATGAACAAGTCATCGATAATAATTAAAATAGGGGAGTCGTCTGTACGTTCATCTAAAGGGTTGATAATTTCAGGATGAGCTATTATTTTCTTGTTAATTACTGGATCGTCTAGCAATGCTTTGTAACTGCCGCCACATATAATAATACTGGAGAATTTCAGATGGTATTTTTGTACGAGTTTAGTGCACAAATGAGATTTTCCGCCATTGGAAAATCCTGCAATGATTATTCTGCTAGGTTCATTGAAAATATCGAGTTGTTCTTCAGTGATAGGTGAACTATCCATGACTCGTGTTGGGTTTGTACTGACATAAGTATGATAAGGACATTATATTTAAACATGGGAGGTTCATAAAAACATCAAAGTATACATTTCATAATTTTTTTTATTTTTTGCATAGAACATTTTTCAAAACATAGGTTAGGGGGCAAGGATTTATAAAACATCAGAGTATACATTTCACAAATTTTTTATATAGAACAGAACATTTTCAACATAGGTTAGGGGAGACTGCATTTTCAAAACATCAGTGATGAGTCAGGGGCCCCGCAATTTTTCAAACATTAATGACAGGTTAGGGGAGGGAGGTTGCAATTTTTCTATCACCAATTTCTTCAGTTACTAATTGTGAGGATACGTCTTGTTCACCAGTGCATCGCGTTTTCCCCACATATTGAATATGGGATGGAATCCACGTCTCACGGGACGTGCAGCAGGTGCAGGTACTTCCTCCTCATTCTCCTCTTCATGAATTTCTGCTCGAGGTATATCGGGGTGTCCATACGCCAAAGACTGTGTAGGACTCAGTACATAACGTTTATCGTCAAAGGCGGACAATCCACGTTTTGTAGTGAGACAGGTACACATACGGCCTTTAACATTCCTAATAGATCTGGATTGGAACCTCTGCCCAATATTTAACTCTAAAGCACTTTGGAAAGCTGCATGAGTGAGTTTAGACTGATGATAAGTGGGAATTCCTTTTCAACGACAGATCTGAACCTGATCATGAGTGAGAATTGAGTACATTTTAGGCTTCAATGCAATGAGTTCCTTGATAATTTTGGCTCCAACTTCCGATTTTAACAAACCCAGTTGACCTTTGCGAGAGTCATCGAAATAGGGATTTTCAGGAGGGAAATTGCTGAAATCCATATGCTGAGATAAAGGCAGTTTATTTAATTCCTCAAAAGCATTTGGACAGGTCAATTCAATCAAATACGAATCTGTATCCGTATACAGCAATCTAGCTTTGTCTCCATAATGAACTTTGACCGTATTATACCAAAAATCATATAGGATCCTCTTAGCTATTTGCAGGATCTGGAAGCCCAAATAGGTCGGTGTATTGAGTTGTGATTGTTATTGATTGTATTGATTGTTGGGATCGTGTTGTGATTGGTGCGATCGTGATTGTTGTGATCGTGTGTATTGATTGTTGTGATCGTAAGTGATTGTTTCTTAACCGTGCAAATGACTCTGTCTTCGCTCAACAAAATGCTCCGTTTGAAGAACGGATTGCGTGCAAGGTTTTGGAATTTATCTCGTGATGTAACTAAATAATGCTGATCACCATATTTACTCACATTTGTCAAACTCTTGCCGTAAATTGCATTTGATACCAGCTTGAAAGCTTTGCCCTTAATGGCGCAAGGTGTATTCGAACGTTCACGAGCATTTGTTTCGACAAATTCCTTAAGGTACTTACTTTGTCGGAATTCATAAACTGCATTTACCTTAGCCACTTCTAATCCCAATTTCATCAGCATCTGAAGCAAATCTAAACTGACCAAGTAATCTTTTTGAGGGAGATGAGAAGCAATTAATTTATTGTTTTCTTGGGGAGTTTGCGATCTTCACTATTTAAAATATCTTTGCTATAATCGAACAGAAGATCAGTTGAAATATTAGCATGCGACAGGGTTAAGGGTAAATCATCGGTGTATCGAGCCACCTCAGGTGCGACATGTTTGGTATCACACGTGACCCAATACCCCTTATCCCCATCACATGCAATATTTTCCAATCCCTGTTGGAGCCAATCATCGCATTCGACAGCAGATAATTTACGGATCCCGCCTTGAGGAAGCAGTTCTGTCATACAGGTGGCGTATAAGCCGTTAAAATCCAAATACAGAATATATTTATCAGTACTAGAAGGATCAGCACCCGTATGCTCATTTTGTACACTTGTGTGTTGTCGCACAACAGAGGTAAATCCGCCTCTTAGATTTCTACGCAATACATCGTACAAATGGGGATCAGAAATAGAGTCCAAGACAACTTGACTCTTAAACAAAAAAGCGTCCCATGCAAAACTAGATAACGAGACATAGTGAGTAATGTCTAACTTGTACAGCTCAAGCATGGTCTTGCGCCATACAGTAAACACATCACACAATAGTCCAGTATCTACTTTAAATAGACCTTCAAGTAATCCCCAATGGTCTTGCATTCCGCTAATCTAAAGACTTCTTTAGCCTGTGTATAATCGTTCTCGCTTATGGCCTCGTGCTTTAAACTATTGAAAAAGGCTTCGGGAGGAGGAAGAGCCGGTTCATTTAATTTCTCCAAAGATGAAATATAGTCATAACAGAATACTTGTTTGCCTGTCTTTAATAAATGGTGGGCAGCTGCAGGGACGTCATCTAGCATAACTGAGGTGTAAGTGGTGGGTTTACCTTCCCTGATATGTTCTTTAGCTAGTTTTTCCAGCCCACCATTTAGTAAAGCCAGACTATCCATAAACCGAAGTTTACCGATATCTACTTTCATGAACTTAAATCCATCTTTGGAGGCAATATCAATTTTACGGTTAGGGAGGTTAGACAATCATTTAAAATTACCCCGAGGTCATAAGCCGCATTGTGAGAGATGTGTACAAATATTTTATGAATTTCTGCACAACATGTTACACCTACGGCAATAGGCTGCACTAAATAATATTAAATTCAATAGCATGATCATGATGACGGTGCTTGTCCATAGGATTTGAATGGCCTATAACACATTTCACATGTGGTTTGCCGTCTATGGGCTTGCCAATGTGCACGTGTCATAGATATTTTGTATTAGGCATGGTAGATTTAATTCTCTTCCATGCCTTCTCAAAGTATCTATGAAATGATTCACAGGGTCATCCCCCATATACGTTAATTTCTCTACCACCTCCAATTCCCTGTTGATGATGATAAAAGCATATGCCACAGCTTTGTGACGCTTCTCAATCATACCTTGGGGATGGAGGGTCCAACAAGCACTCGAAATCATAATAGGCCGTGTGAGAAGGACCATAAGCACGACCGTAATTTTTGAACTTTATTTTATGACCTTCAGGGTAAAATTTCAATGTTTGTTTAACTTCACATGACTCTTCGTGATCGCATCGCATCAGGTGGCAAATGAATTACGACGAATGGCAAAAAATATGATTGTAGGAATATATTTGCATTGCCGCATGTTGCGAACATATTGATTGAAATCTTTAATGAGCACGAGATGCTGATCCTCCAACATGAGCAAAGGTACTTTATGGGCAGAATGTTCTCTGCCTTTCCTAGCTAAGCTAATGTAGTACCTATTGTCTTCGCGAGTG
>WNGS01048725.1:5000-11865 GCA_020271785.1 Procambarus virginalis | reverse complement strand
TTACAAATTAAATGAAAATATGAAAAAATAAAAAAAATAAACTGTACTCATGAAATAAATGGTATGGTAAAAACACAACTCAATTCCAATCAATTCACACAAAATAATAAGTCAAAATGAAAATAAATCAAAATCTATGAAAATTCATTTATCATGCAATCAGAACCATTGCAATGGAATTGTAACATATTTAGTATAGCTGTGTGTTGCTCTTACATGCAACAGATGGCACTGTTTGTCAAGAAAAGCATAGTTTTTTACCTGTCACAGGTGTGGTATCAATACTTACTCTTACGAATGACTGTTTGGTAAACCACACAGCCTAATTCCAAAACAATGTCACACAAACAATTCAATAAAATTAAATAAATCGAAATCTGTGAAAATAAAATTTATCAGTGCAATTGGAAACATTGAAATGGAATTTGTGACATATTTAGTATAGCATGCATGTTGATATTATGTGCAACAGATGGCGCTGATTTTCAAAAACACATGTTTCTACCTGTCACAGGGGTGGCATCTATATAGTAGGTATGTAAAAACGCGCCTATTCGAATGCAACGTTGTGTCAAAATTTCAAAGCAATCGGTAAAGAGTTTCGAAGATTTCCCTCACATGAAAAACCATAAAAAACACAGTTTTTCAGAAAAAGCATCTTTTTTACCATCACAGACGTGACATCTATGTAGAATGTACACAAAAATCTGGCCGGATGCAAATGGAACATTGTGTGAATTTCAAAGCAATCGGTGAAGAACTTTCGGAGATTAGCGATTTTGAACAAACGACCATTTCCATTTTTATGTTTATAGATATATAATACTAGACCATCCAAGGTTTTACAGCCGGGGGGAGGGTTGTGGAATAAGCTCCCACAGCCTGTAAAGTGCCCCTGATGGCGTGCGTCTCAAATAGCCTCTGACAACCAAGTCCAGCTCCTGGCCTGCACGTGTGGCTTAGCCTCTAGGCCTGGCGGAACTGCTTCTACCAACAGGAGAAGGGGCGAAGGCGGGTCTCTGGCGCCTTAAAACCAGTTGCTTCGGGCAGATGGGACTCGTTAGCCTGGAAAGGCAGCCCATCTAGGGAAGGAAAACCCCGAATTCAAACCTCTGCTGTCTTGTGGCTAAACCCACTCATGGGAAAGACTTCGGGAGTCAACCCTGAGGAAAAATCCGGAGTCGGAGTCCCTAAGGCAGTTTGCAGCTGTTTACAGCTACATTCTGGCAACTCCTGCGACGACACTGGTGCCAAGCGTATCGGCTCCTGCCCTTCCCTTGGATCACATCGGTGGCGTGGAGAGGGTGGATCTGTTGCATGGGCAACAGCTGATCCTCCATAATTACTGCCCAGGCCTGTGCCCTGGAGAGGACACTCCAGCATCGCCTTGGCGATGGCTCAACACGGGAAGCGACAGTTACCGGTGATAAGTCTACCACTCAATTGGCGTAGAGTAAGGCGCCAGGGGTTGCTTCCGTCGGTGGGAGAAATCATCCGATTTCATAGGACAGCTACCGCCCGCCTCAAGCTGGGCAGCCCCCAGCCAATAAGGTGCTGTCCCGCCACGGTCCGCCTGCTCCACTGGGTGCGTGGGCTTAGGCCACAATCCAATAAGCGGATCGTCAACTCATGCACCAGGCAAAAGAAAACAAACACAGAGCCACCCAGCTCTCAAACTGGGCACATGGAATGTAAGGACCATGACACCGGGTCTCTCGGAAGATCTACTGGAAGTGAACGACGCCCGCAAGACAGCTGTGATCAACAATGAACTGCGCAGACTCCAGATGGACATAGTCGCCCTGCAGGAGACACGTCTGCCGGCAACTGGCAGCATACGGGAGAAGGACTTTACCTTCTACTGGCAGGGCAAACCACAGAAGAGGTAAGGGAGCATGGCGTTGGTTTTGCCATCAGGAACAGGTTGTTAGGGTCCATAGTACCGCCTATGGAGGGGTCTTCAAGGATCATCAAACTTCAGCTTCATACAGCAGTAGGAATGGTCAGCCTCATCAATGCCTATGCACCAACATTGACCTCCTCTACCGAAGCGAAGGACAAGTTCTATGATGACCTCGGCCTAGCTCTCAGAGACATACCTCACCAAGAGTCAGTCTTCCTCCTGGGAGACTTTAATGCAAGAGTTGGTTCTGACCACAGCTCTTGGCCTTCCTGCCTGGGCCAGTTTGGATTTGGGAAGATGAATGAGAGTGGGCAGCGCCTCCTGGAGTTCTGCTGCCGTCATGATCTCTGCATCACCAATTCCTTCTTCGACACCAAGCCCCAGCATAAGGTTTCCTGGAGACATCCCAGGTCTAAGCATTGGCACCAACTCGACCTGGTGCTTACGGGGCGTAACAATCTGAGAAATGTCAAACTGACCCGCAGCTTCCAGAGCGCAGATTGCGACACCGACCACTCTCTCGTCGTTTGCAAGTAAAGTTCCAGCCCCGGAAAATCCACAGAGCAAAGAAGGAGGGAAGACCACGCATTAACGTAAACAAGACCCGTGACCTTCACAAGGTGGAGGAATTCACTGCAGCGCTGGTAAATGCCCTTCCTGTACCACCCTGCGATAGCGCAAGTGAGAGGTGGTTACATCTCAGGGGCACTATTTTCAACACTGCCATGTCCACCTTCGGTAAGAGACAGAACAAGTCAGCAGACTGGTTCGAGGCCAGTGCAGAGGAACTGTTACCCCTCATAGAGGAAAAGAGACGAGCTCTCTTATCCTACAAGAACCTGCCCTCAAGAAGGAACCTACAGACCCTCCGTATTGCCCGCAGTAGAGTTCAACAAACTGCGAGGCGTTGTGCTAACGATTACTGGCTTCGACTCTGTTCCAGCATCCAGACTGCAGTCACTGTCGGCAACATAAGAGGCATGTACGAAGGAATCAAACAGGCAACAGGCCCTACACAAAACCGGACGGCTCCTCTAAAGTCTGCCACTGGAGAGATCATTAAAGACCGTGATCAACAGATGAATCGCTGGGTGGAACATTACTCCGAACTCTACTCCAGAGAGAACTTGGTCAGCGTAGAGGCTTTGGATGCAATTGAATGCCTGCCCATCATGGAAGAACTTGATCTTGAACCAACTGTGGAAGAAGTTGAGAAAGCGCTGGATTCACTTTCCTCAGGGAAGGCCCCAGGAGATGACGGGATTCCGCCTGAAGTTCTCAAGTGCGCTCGTGGAACACTTAAATTTGAGCTTCATGAACTTCTGTGCCAATGCTGGAGGGAGGGCTCGGTGCCACAAGACATGAGAGATGCAAACATCATCACTCTCTACAAAATAAAGGTGACAGAAGCGATGTAAACAACTATCGCGGCATCTCCCTCCTCAGCGTCGTTGGCAAACTATTCGCTAGGGTCGTTTTGGTCAGGCTTCAGATTCTTGCCGAAAGAGTGTACCCTGAGTCACAGTGTGGTTTCCGAGCAGAGAGGTCGACCACTGACATGGTGTTCTCCCTGAGACAGCTTCAAGAAAAGTGCAGGGAGCAGAGAAAAGCCTTGTACATTGCCTTCATTGACCTTACAAAGGCCTTCGACCTCGTGAGTAGGGACGGACTCTTCAAGATCTTGGCCAAAATTGGCTGTCCACCCATCCTACTCAGCATGATACAATCGTTCCACAAGGACATGAAGGGGACAGTCGTGTACGAAGGCTCAACTTCTGAACCATTCAACATTAACAGTGGTGTTAAACAGGGGTGTGTTCTTGCTCCAACCCTGTTCGGCATCTTCTTCGCGATCCTCGTCAAGCATGCTTTTGGAACAACGACAGAAGGCATCTATCTCCGTACAAGATCTGATGGAAAGCTGTATAATCTATCCAGACTCCGAGCAAAGACAAAAGTACAAATGCGAATCCTCAGGGAGTTCCTCTTCGCCGACGACGCAGCGATCACCACACACACAAGCAGAAGGCCTGCAGCAGCTACTCAACCGCTTTGCCGCAGCCTGTTCTGCATTCGGCTGACAATCAGCCTGAAGAAGACACAGGTGATGGGACAAGATGTCAATGAGCTACCCTATAAATATAGCAGACTATGCGCTGGAGGCAGTTCACGAGTTTGTGTACCTGGGCTCCACAATCTCAGACACCCTTTCCTGGACACTGAGCTCAACAGGCGTATCGGGAAGGCCGCAACAACACTGGCCAGGCTCACAAAGCGCGTTTGGGAAAATGCCAAACTGACAGTGCACACCAAGGCACAAGTCTACATGGCATGTGTGGTGAGTACACTTCTCTACGGCTCGGAATCCTGGACCCTGCGCTCTCGCCAGGAGAGACGGCTTAATACCTTTCACATGCGGAACCTGAGACGCATCCTTGACATCACGTGGAAAGACCACGTCACCAACAACACTGTACTCGAGAGCAGGAGTCCCTTCAATGTTCACTCTCTTGAAACAGAGACGCATGCGATGGCTGGGACATGTCTCACGCATGGTCGATGGCCGCATACCGAAGGACCTCTTGTATGGAGAACTGGCATCAGGAAGGAGACCTACCGGAAGACCTCAGCTGCGTTTCAAAGATGCCTGCAAACGCGACCTCAAGCAGATGAACATCGAAATCAACACTTGGGAGGCAGCAGCTGCGGACAGATCTGCCTGGAGATATAAAGTGCAGAAGGGACTCCAGCAATTCGAGGATGAACTGAAGAGGCAGGCGGAGGAAAATAGACTTCAGAGGAGGTCTCGACCACTGTCAGACGCACCCGCTTCGGCGTTTATCTGCGCTCGCTGCAGTCGAGACTGTCATTCTCGGGTTGGCCTTCACAGCCACAGCAGGCGCTGCATCCAACTCGACTACAACAACTAGACACCCAGGGCACAACTCCATAACCCTACGGGATTGACGGATGCCTACTACTACTACTACTACTACTACTATACTCGACCATCATGACCGACAAAAGATGATGGTAGCAACAGCTACCATCATCTTTTGTCCGGTCGTGATGGTCGAGTGGTTAAGGGGTCCTGTACACCAGTTGCAGAATGCTCCTGGCAGTATGGGTTCGAGTCACTTCTGGGGGTGTGAATTTTCAGTTGCATATATGCCTTGGGACCATTCAGGCTTGTTTGTATTTGTGTTCCTCATGTGTGCCCCAAAGAATGAGGTGATTTGATAAAATACCATGCCTCAGATTACTATTAGAGTGCTGGCGGATGATGGGGAATTAGCGTCGGCTACCATCATCTTTTGTCCGGTCGTGATGGTTGAGTGGTTAATGGGTCCTGTACACCAGTTGCAGAGTGCTCCTGGCAGTATGGGTTCGAGTCACTACTGGGGTGTGAGTTTTCAGTTGCATATATGCCTGGGGGCCATATATTATATATATATATATATATATATATATATATATAATATATATATATATATATATATATATATATATATATATATATATTAAATAATATATATATACCTATACCCCCTATTAGACTATTTTACAGGAACTTCTTCTCCACAGCTCATAAAACGGAGGAAAGGGTCCTGAAAGATATTGTTAATAGAAACGTTATCCCTACAGACAAAAATCAGAAGATACAATTGACGATTTACTATAAAACCAAGAAAACTGCCAACCTACTCATGAGAAACTCTCCAGACACAAAGCAGAACGCTTTGAAAGAGACCAATGTCGTCTATGCCTTCAAATGCCCACTTGGGGACTGTAAGCCCCAAAGAACTCAATATATAGGCAAGACAACAACATCTCTTTCCAGGCGATTAACGATGCATAAGCAACAGGGCTCTATCAAGGAACATATAATCTCTTCCCACAACCAAACCATCACCAGAGAAATCTTAACAAACAACACAGAAATCATTGATAGATACAGCGACAACAGGCGGCTTGACATCTGCGAGGCACTACACATCAAGAAGTCAACACCAGCAATCAACAGCCAATTAACGCACTACTATATTCTACCCACTTCAAGACTCCGCTCCAATATAGAAACATCAAGAAATACGGGCCAATAGGCCTTCTGCAGTTACAGTTCTATTCTTCCCTTATACCCATTGTTTCGTGTTCTGTGTTTGTTCTCACCTCACCCCAAACCATTGTAACATGTCACCTCACCCAAATGCATATATATATATATATATATATATATATATATATATATAATATATATATATTGTTACGGTGCCCTCTCCTATTTCTCCCCATCAGCCAGATGTTGTCCCCTAACTCCCATTGCCACTATAGGGGGGGGGGGGTATAGAGTGTTTACGTAGCTTCAGGGCACCAATCCCACCAGCCACGGGGCATGGCGAGAAAGCACCCCTAAGCATACCTAATTCCCTATCAAACACAAACTAAATTACACATAAATGGCAGATCTTATCACAACCCACAAGAGTTAAGATGATAATAATAACACACAATAATAACAAAAATGACATACACAAAATGGAAAATTCTTTTGTATTTCGTTTTTCTTATATGGGACACAGCACACAAAGGGAGAGGGGCACAGTATATCATTAAAAAGAACTAAAGCTGAAAGCAAAACCACAAGCTGCCTAAGTGGCAGGATTGGTGACTTAACATTGGCATACATGGAAAAAACTATTCATATTGGAAGCTCCTAACAAGGCCCGGGAGCGGGAGGGACATCATGTATGCGCCTGGGGGTCCTCCGGCCGCCGCTTTACCCACTCGTGGGCTCCTGCCAGGTCATCCACCCTCTTGTGAGACACCATTTGGAGAAGTGGTACTCCAGATGATTACTCTGCTTAGATAGTTGGCTGCCAGCTATCCTGGCTGCGGTTCACCTAAGGAAGACTTATGCTCTTTGCATCCTGTGTATGGTGATCTTGGGATTAAGGGTGGACT
>WNGS01048716.1:0-10994 GCA_020271785.1 Procambarus virginalis | reverse complement strand
AAAGAACTAGGTTCATCAATAATTGATTTATTGATAATAATCAATTTATTGATTCAGCAATAACCAGCTTCTGAGCTGGTACATAGTTTCTCTATGTCTCTGAACTCGAGGAAATCGGAACGGAAATCTCGGAACTTTCCAATCAGGTCATTTAGCACGTGCCTCACCCTCCAAAGCCTATCATCCTGTCTCTCGTCTGCATTATTTGCAAAATGAAGGCACTGTAGGATCAACAGAAATCTGTCTCGGGACATATATTTCCCGAACAATGGTGTTGAACAGCGTTGTCTTTGCTCCAACAATGTGATATTACGTGTTTCACACAATGTTTCATCAACATACAAATTGTGAAAAAACATACAATTCCCCTACAGTCGCCTCTTTTCAACGCTGTTGTCGTAAAAATTCTGATACCTCCTCACCTTCAATGAGATCAGCGGCAAGTCTGTTCATTTCGTGAACAAAATGTTCCATGAGCGGTTCATCGAAATATGCAGTGAAGAAGTCCATTTCACTCATTTCGTCACCTGTATCAGGGAAAAAATCTGTAATTCCCACATCTCTATTGTCAAAGTCGGGAATTTGTGGAACAAAATCTTCCCCGTCACTCCACACAAATAAACCTGCTGTCTTCCGAGAGCCATTAGCTGCACCACGGCGAGGAGTCTGGGACCTGGAGCTGAAGCAGGTCTAGCAACAGTAGGGGCAGGAAGGGTCGATGAGGGAAAAGTATTGGATAATGATGGGATTTGTTCGTCATTGTCGCCATTTTGTTCCATGCGGCGGCGCTTGGCTGGGCAGGCAGCTGATGCGGCAAAACTTGTACTGGCACTAGCAGGCGTGGTAAAACTATTCTCCGATTCTACATCACTAAAATCAGAGAATGATTCAATTGTTTCAGACTCGTCGATCATATCATAAACTTGCAATGGAACACATGAACTATGAGCTTGGGCCCGAAGTGGTGTTGAGTAGTAGCGGGTGACTCTCGTGGCATCCTCACCCTCGTGGCACCAACATGTTCACCTTCACTATCCGTGGTTTCTATTTCCTCAGGCTGTGTATAGTCCTCATCTATATCCAAGTCGTCAATATCAGATTCGTCAACGTCTTTGAACAATTCATTGGCTATTTCGTCTTCGGTGAAAGAATGCGCAGCGCAGTGCACTGAGCAAGGTCGGACACTGGGTCGTGATGCGCTCGCCATGGTGTCTGGCCACTAACTAAGGCCTGGGAAACAAAGGAGGCCTGCACTAGATTTTTTTAAGATGGCGTCTGTTTACAATCGCGCCTGGCTACGTTATGGGTGACCCCTTTACACCACGGGACATTTGAATCGTGCCTGGCACCCTTTGGCGTATATATACGCCATGCGCATGGTGGGACACGTTACTCATGGCATATAAATACGCCATGCGCAGTTTAAGGGTTAAACTATTTCACACAGATAGATATATTAGATGAGGAGGGGGAGTCGCCATATAAGTTAAGGAAAATTTGAAATGTAGTCTCAAAGAGGGAATCAAAACTGAGCCACACACAGAAACTATTTGGATAGAATTAAACGAAAAACTAATACTCTTATAATAGGAGTGATATACAGGCAACCAAACTTAGACAGAATGGAAGCAAAGCACATATGATATGAAATATCTAGAGCATCTAGGTCTAACAGTATTTGTGTCATTTAATTTTAGTGGAATAAATTGGTTTAACAGAACAGGGAATAGTGAAGCAGAAGATTTTCTAGAATTATTGACGATTGCTATCTTATGCAACACATTAAGGAACCAACACGAGAAAATAGTATTTTAGATTTAATGTTAACTAACAGGGAAACACAAATTAATGACATCAAAATTGGAAGTATGCTAGGGAACAGTTATCAGAAAGAAATCAGATGTAGCATAGAATGGAATAGATCTGTTGGAGAAAATTCTGTTAAAGTGCCAGATTTTCGAAAAGCTGATTTTAATAGCCTAAGAAATTGTTTGGGTCAAATTGATTGGACAGTCTTGGGCATGGGGGTGGGCCGGTCTTGGAGGGAGACGTGTACCCAGCGATTGGTGATGTAAAAAGGGACTTTGATGTGGATTCAAAATATAACTTATTTAAAAATATTCTAAGTAAAGCACAGGAACGTAGTTTACCATACAAATTGAATAGATCGAATACTAATGACCCGAAATGGATAACAGAGGATCTGAAGAACTTTATAGGTAAAAAGAGAGCGTGGTACAAAAGGATTAAGAATGGGGAAGTCAGTTTAGAACAGTAATTCGTACAACTGGTTAGAAATGTTAAAAGTGATAAGAAGGGCAAAAAAGTCGAAGGGCAAAAAGAAGGGCAAATTAACACGGAAGAAAACTCGCTATGACTTTAAATCAATCAAAATAGGGGTTTGAAATAGTCCAAAGATTGGCAGAAGCAGTTTAATTCTGATAAATGTAAAGTTTTGGGGAAAGGTAATGATGATTTAAAAGAGTTAAAAGATATGAGCTAGATGGTGTTGAGATTGCGAAGTCGAATTGCGAAAGGAATCTGGGAGTTATGATTAGTAATAATTTAAAACCAAAGGTTCAATGCATGAATGTTCGTAATTAGGCAAATAGGACACTGGGATTTATTGATCGAAGCGTTAGGAGCAAGACACCTGGTGGTGGTGTTCAGATATATCTTGCTCTGGTTAGGCCCCTTTTAGATTATGCAGTTCAGTTTTAGTCGTCGAACTATAGAATGGATATAAATTCACTTGAACGTGTCCAGCATAGGATGACTAAGTTAATTCCCCAAATTAGAAACCTGTCATATGAAGAGATTAACAAAGCTTAAATTGCATTCACTGGAAAGGTGAAGAGTTATGGGTGACATGAGAGTATTTACCCAGGTCAATACTGAAACAGGTATAGACAAGATGAAAACATGAGGTGCTCTGTTCTGTGACGAACTTATATATATTGGATGTATATAGGTATGAGACAGGCACAGAGGCATGTTGTAAAGCCAGAAACTCAGTTTTGCGCTCCCTGACAAATCTTAGAGAAGGTGCATCTATACCAGTACTCAAAATGTACTACGTTCGAGCAGTCAGGTCACTCATTGACTATGCTGCTCCTGCTCTTACATCCCTCAGTGATAACCAATGGGAGAAACTGGAAGTGTCTCAAAATGATGCTCTCAGAACAATGCTGGGAGCACCTATATGGACGCGTAGAGAGAATCTAAGAATGGAAACCAACTTACTAGCATTAGAAAGCAGGATCAAACAAAGGATAGTCACAATAACAGCAAAAACTTGTTGCAACCATCGCCAGACTCAATCAAAGACAGCATACAGATATCGCTTCAGAAAACCTTCAATACAGAACAAGTACATGGATAGATAATCTGGTCAAGATTCTAGAGATCGTGGACTTTAAATGGACCATTAAAAACAATGGGGAAGATAGACCATATCAACACTTTCGGCAGCCTCCTCCATGGGAAGAATCGAGTCTAAAGATAATCATTGAAGGATTACCAGTTAAAAAATCAGCATGTGACTCGCAGAGGCTCAAAGCAGTCATAGAAAAACAAATGGAAACCATCTCAAGACCTGCAACGACTCGCATCTTCACAGACGGATCAGTTGATCAAGAAAGAGGTTCTGATGGGGCAGCAGTTTACACTACCAACCATGAAGCTTACTAAAGCATGAATAGCGGGTGCTCAACATTGCAAACAATTATATGCCCTGAAGGAGGCCATAAACTATACAACTGAGAATAATTTACAAGATGTCATCATTCATTCCGACTAAATCTTCGCTCCAGGCATTGATATCCAGTCAGCACAGAAATAATATACAACTCCGCACAGAAATACAACATACAGGAAAAGAAGCCTATAATCTAGGGCTGTCAATCACCCTAAATTGGATACTAAGTCACACTAAGTCACAATAGATGGTAATGAAAGGCAGACTCGCTACCAAAACTGTCACTGATATACCTGTTGTACAGGTTCAAGTACCTCCAAGTTTTCAACAGATTAAGGAGCAAATCAAGAAGAAAATACTCTGAACTATCAAAAGTCGCCACAGAGCCAAAGAAGCGGAAGGAAGATCCACTGTGATAAGGTACGATCAAGCCAATGGGTACTCCTCTTTCAAGCCTGGAAAAAGATATCCAGAGACATTGCAGTAGCCATACACAGACTCAGACTTGGTTACAAGTGATGCTGGGAGGTAATGAACCCAATAGTTAAAGTGTGTCATATCTGTGAAACAGAAGCAGAGGCGCCACTATTGCATTACTTACTGGAATGTGAAGCTACTTAAGCCCTGCGCATCAAACTCAACATTAATCCAACGACAGCAGCTGCATTAGATGCACATTCCACCGCGACTACAATGATTAGGAAAGCTGTTGAAGAATGGGACTCACTAGTGAGCATTCTGCATCTACATCCACCGCCAAGATAATGTCATTAAAACAAAACTAAAACCAGTGCACTAAAACAGAAGCGAAAAATAAACCGGGAAAACGGAGGAACCCCACCTCCAAATAAAACTGACCCAAATATCACAGTAACAAGGTTATCGCGAATAACCGAACTCAATTACGGGCTCACCATAGCCCGTACTACATGGACACTTCATTCTGAGTAGATAAATCTACAACAACAACAACAACAGAGCTTTTAACTGCTCTTGGTCTCTACTTTATATGGTTGACTGTTACTGTGTTCTGTTCGACAGAAAACTGAGTTTCCAGCGTCCTATTTTACCGCTTATTCCCACTGACCTCATTTTGTGTGTTCAGGTATGGAGCTATCACTCCATGGTCACAGTCTTCCCGCTCTAAATCCCTGTTGGCCTTAGTTGAGAATATCATTGGTCTCCATGAAACTGGTGACCCGACTAATCTCTCAAATACTTTTATTGTGGAACGTTAGTGCAACTCGTCTATAATTCTTAGCAAATGCTTTTCTCTCCTTTCTTTCCCCATTTTCTTTCTTCTTCCATCCATCCCCATTCATTACCTTGTCGTAACCACGAACACATTTTTATTATAAGAGAATGTAAATGCGAGGGGTAAACGCTTCCATCATCTGTCAATCTGTCGACCATTACAGAAGAGTATCTATGATGACCGCCCATTTCAAACTTTTTTTTCACTTTTTACATAAACTTCTCTACTTCGTTGAGAAGCGGCGACGTTTCGGTCCGTCCTCGACCAGTAAAACCGAGACAGGTCAGCTGTCAACCGAGATAAATATAATAATGATTCACAACATGAATTTACAAATGGCCGTTCATGTTTCATAAGAACATAAGAACAAAGGCAACTGCAGAAGGCCTATTGGCCCATACGAGGCAGCTCCTATTTATAACCACCCAATCCCACTCGTATACATGTCCAACCCATGCTTGAAACAATCGAGGGACCCCACCTCCACAATGTTACGCGGCAATTGGTTCCACAAATCAACAACCCTGTTACTGAACCAGTATTTACCCAAGTCTTTCCTAAATCTAAACTTATCCAATTTATACCATTGTTTCGCGTTCTGTCTGTGTTGATACTTTCAATACCCTATTAATATCCCCTTTGTTATGTCCATTCATCCACTTGTAAACCTCTATCATGTCACCCCTAACTCTTCGCCTTTCCAGTGAATGCAAATTAAGCTTTGTTAATCTTTCTTCATATGAAAGATTTCTAATTTGGGGAATTAACTTAGTCATCCTACGCTGGACACGTTCAAGTGAATTTATATCCATTCTATAATATGGCGACCAAAACTGCACTGCATAATAAATGGGGCCTAACAAGAGCAAGATATAGCTTGAGAACCACACCAGATGTCTTGTTACTTACGCTGCGATTAATAAATCCGAGTGTCCGATTAGCCTTATTACGAAATTCATGCATTACATAAGAACATAAGAACAAAGGCAACTGCAGAAGGCCTATTGGCCCATACGAGGCAGCTCCTATTTATAACCACCCAATCCCACTCATATACATGTCCAACCCATGCTTGAAACAATCGAGGGACCCCACCTCCACAATGTTACGCGGCAATTGGTTCCACAAATCAACAACCCTGTTACTGAACCAGTATTTACCCAAGTCTTTCCTAAATCTAAACTTATCCAATTTATACCCATTGTTTCGCGTTCTGTCCTGTGTTGATACTTTCAATACCCTATTAATATCCCCTTTGTTATGTCCATTCATCCACTTGTAAACCTCTATCATGTCACCCCTAACTCTTCGCCTTTCCAGTGAATGCAAATTAAGCTTTGTTAATCTTTCTTCATATGAAAGATTTCTAATTTGGGGAATTAACTTAGTCATCCTACGCTGGACACGTTCAAGTGAATTTATATCCATTCTATAATATGGCGACCAAAACTGAACTGCATAATCTAAATGGGGCCTAACCAGAGCAAGATATAGCTTGAGAACCACACCAGGTGTCTTGTTACTTACGCTGCGATTAATAAATCCGAGTGTCCTATTTGCCTTATTACGAACATTTATGCATTGATCCTTTTGTTTTAAATTCTTACTAATTATAACTCCCAGATCCCTTTCGCAATCCGACTTCGCAATCTCAACACCATCTAGCTCGTATCTTGTAACTCTATCATCATTACCTAGCCTCAGAACTTTACATTTATCAGCATTAAACTGCATCTGCCAGTCCTTTGACCATTTCAAAACCCTATCTAGATCAACTTGAAGTGATAGTGAGTCCTCCGAATTAATTTCCCTACCGATTTTCGTATCATCGGCAAATTTGCAAATGTTGCTACTCAAACCTGAATCTAAATCATTTATATATATTATAAACAACAGAGGTCCAAGACAGAGCCTTGAGGCACTCCACTTACAACATTTTCCCACTCTGACTTGACTCCATTTATACTAACTCTCTGTTTCCTTTGGTATAGCCATGCCCTAATCCAGCTTAATATAGCACCCCCAATACCATGAGCCTCTATCTTTTTAATCAGTCTTTCATGTGGCACTGTATCGAAAGCTTTGCTAAAGTCAAGGTACACAACATCACAATCCTTACCACTATCAACTGCCTCAACTATGCTAGAATAAAAAGATAACAAATTTGTTAAACATGAACGGCCATTTATAAAACCATGTTGCGACTCAATTATTAATTTATGTTTTTCAAGATGAAGACGAATTTTATTTGCTATTATAGATTCGAGTAACTTTCCCACAATAGACGTTAGGCTAATTGGTCGATAGTTAGACGCAAGTGATCTATCTCCTTTCTTAAAAACTGGTATCACATTAGCAACTTTCCAAAACTCTGGCACTGTGCCTGACTCTATTGATTTATTAAATATGATTGACAGTGGGTCACAAAGCTCCTCTTTGCATTCTTTCAGCACTCTGGCAAACACTTCATCCGGCCCTGGGGATTTGTTTGGTTTGAGTTTTACTATTTGTTTAAGAACATCCTCCCTGGTAACTGCTAAACTCGTCAACCTGTCCTCGTCCCCACCCACATAGACTTGTTGGGCTGAAGGCATATTGTTAAGTTCCTCTTTAGTAAATACAGATACAAAATATTTATTAAAAATACTACTCATCTCTTCATCACTATCTGTTATTTGACCTGTCTCAGTTTTTAATGGACCTATCCTTTCCCTAGTCTTAGTTCGATATAACTGAAAAAACCCTTTAGGATTTGTCTTTGCTTGCCCTGCTATACGAACTTCATAGTTTCTTTTTGCTTTCCTTATCTCTTTTTTAACATTTCTAACTAGTTGTACGAATTCCTGTTCTAAAGTGACCTCCCCATTTTTAATCCTCTTGTACCAAGCTCTCTTTTTACCTATAAGATTCTTCAAATTCTTTGTTATCCACTTTGGGTCATTAGTAATCGATCTATTCAATTTGTGTGGTATACTACGTTCCTGTGCTTTGTTTAGAATATTCTTAAATACGTTATAAATTGAATCTACATCGAAATCCCCATTTACATCACCTATCGCTGGGTTCATGTCTCGCTCCAAGACCGGCCCACACCCCATACCCAAGACTTTCCAATCAATTTGACCCAAAAAAATTCTTAGGCTATTAAAATCAGCTTTTCGAAAATCTGGCACTTTAACAGAATTTTCTCCTACAGGTCTATTCCATTCTATGCCAAATCTGATTTCTTTGTGATCACTGTTCCCTAGCTCACTCCCTATTTCGATGTCATTAATTTGTGTTTCCCTGTTAGTTAACACTAAATCTAAAATATTATTTTCCCGTGTTGGTTCCTTAATGTGTTGCGTAAGAAAGCAATCGTCAATTAATTCTAGAAAATCTTCTGCTTCACTATTCCCTGTTTTGTTCAACCAGTTTATTCCACTCAAATTAAAGTCACCCATGACATAAATACTGTTAGATCTAGATGCCCTAGATATTTCATCCCATAGATGCTTTGCTTCCATTCTGTCTAAATTTGGTGGCCTATATATAACTCCAATTATAATATTATTTGCTTTTTCGTTTAATTCTATCCAAATAGTTTCTGTGTGTGGCTCAGTTTTGATTCCCTCTTTGAGACTACATTTCAAATTGTCCCTAACGTATATGGCTACTCCACCTCCTCGTCTAATATATCTATCTGTGTGAAATAGTTTAAATCCATTTATTTGATATTCGGCTAATAGTTCTCTATTATCAACATTCATCCACGTTTCGGTAAGTGCAATAATATCTATTTTTTCTGTGCAGACAAGAGCATTTAATTCGTTAATTTTATTTCTTAGACTTCTACTGTTTGTGTAATATACCCTAAGTGAATTGTTATTTTGAGGCCCTTCTCTTTCCCTGATCATTTTGCCAATTCCTTTCTCCCGCAAACACATACTTTTATTACATCCTTCCTCCAAATCAATTCCCATACCTCTATCTACTAACAGTTTAAACCCAAACAAACACCTCTAACCACTTCTTCCAACGAGTTTGCAACAGCAACAACCCCAGCTCTCGATAGATGCACCCCATCCCGAGCATACATTTCATTTCTTCCATAGAAGTGTTCCCAGTTGTCTATATAAGATATTGCATTAGATTTGCAATATCTTTCCAGCCTGCAATTGACACCAAGTGCCCTCGACATCCATTCATTTCCCACTCCCTTTCTTGGAAGAATGCCACATATGATCGGGATTCCTCCCTTGCTCCTAACTAATTCTATTGCTGTCTTGAATTTCAGTATTAGTTCCTCACTTCTAACTCTCCCAACATCATTACCCCCTACACTAATACAAATAATGGGTTTGCTCCCATTTCCCGTCATAATATCTTTCATGTTTCCAACAATATCACCAATTCCAGCTCCCGGATAGCAAACTCTTAATCTGTTCCCCTATCTCTGGCACAAAACGTTCTGTCTAAATACCTCACCTGGGAATCTCCCACAACCAAAACTCGCCTCGGTACCTCCTTAACTTTCTGAGCACCCTGAGGGGCCCGCGCTTCGCCGCTCCTTGCTGATTTCTTTTCGGAGTGAACCGCTGGCTCACACAGCACTCGTCCTCCAACACGGCAAATGAATTTGCCGTCTTTAGGGCGTCTGTAGGCGGCCTTGTCAAGGTCTTCTTAAGACCCCTGTCCCCAACGACTCTCCACGACGAGGTCTTGTTTATCTGGTCTTCTCCGCCTCCCCCCGACGCTTCAGCTGTCGCACCTCCTCTCGTAAGGAATCCACCTCTGCTCTCAGAGCCCCAACCAAGTTCACCAATTCCTCCAGTAATCCCTCCATCACTGCTACAATAACGCCGCTAAATCGGAGCTCCAGCCAACACAACCTCTCACTGTGACAGCACTGACAGGACTCGAATTCAGTATCCCATAGATGCTTGCATGATTCCTTTTGTTTTAAATTCTTAGTAATTATAACTCCAGATCCCTTTCGCAATCCGACTTCGCAATCTAACCACCATCTAGCTCGTATCTTGTAACTATCATCATTACCTAGCCTCAGAACTTTACATTTATCAGCATTAAACTGCATCTGCCAGTCCTTTGACCATTCCAAAACCCTATCTAGATCAACTTGAAGTGATAGGAGTCCTCCTCCGAATTAACTTCCCTACCGATTTTCGTATCATCGGCAAATTTGCAAATGTTGCTACTCAAACCTGAATCTAAATCATTTATATATTTATAAACAACAGAGGTCCCAGGACAGAGCCTGAGGCACTCCACTTACAACCTTTTCCCACTCTGAATTGACTCCATTTATACTAACTCTGTTTCCTTTGGTATAGCCATGCCCTAATCCAGCTTAATATAGCACCCCCAATACCATGAGCCTCTATCTTTTAATCAGTCTTCATGTGGCACTGTATCAAAAGCTTTGCTAAAGTCAATGGTACACAACATCACAATCCTTACCACTATCAACTGCCTCACACTATTCTAGAATAAAAAAATAACAAATTTGTTAAACATGAACGGCCATTTATAAAACTAAAACCATGTTGCGACTCAATTATTAATTTATGTTTTTCAAGATGAAGACGAATTTGATTTCCTATTATAGATTCGAGTAACTTTCCCACAATAGACGTTAGGCTAATTGGTCGATAGTTAGACGCAAGTGATCTATCTCCTTATCTACTCTATAAACATTCATGTTATAAATTTGTTATCTTGTACATACGTTATACATATTGTATAATATAGTCAATATATTTTATTATATATATATACCAGAAATCTTATTTTCCAATTGGGTGTAATAATGTTTACACAATAAAATCAAGATAGTATGAGTGACTCCTCCATTTATAATACATATTTGTAACGGGATCATTTTACACTTACGAAATTTTCCCATTGTAATGTAATTAACTACTTAAAACACACTTCTAATAATATACTTCCATGAGGATTTTAAGCTTTAAAACTATCTTCGAATTAATACTTAAACTTAGGTATTTTGAGGATTATTCACGTTATTAAAATATGAATTTT
>WNGS01048713.1:0-15498 GCA_020271785.1 Procambarus virginalis | reverse complement strand
CCTCGAGAGAACCCTGTGAACAGGATGATAGGGGCTGGACAGTACCTGTTTGATGTTGAACTCCTCCAGAGTCCGTTTGAAGAGATCACTGGTGAAGTTGGTACCACAGTCGCTCTGAATCTCCCTCGGAATCCATACTGGGTGAAGATTTTCAGTAGATTCTTCACCCTGTAGCAGCTGTAATATTTTTCACTGGAACTGCTATCGGAAATCTGGTGGTAGGACCCAGGATGGTTAAGATATATGCGTTGCCTGCACTGGTCCGAGGCAAAGGACCAACGCAGTCGATAATGAGCTTGTGGAACGGTTCCTCAGGCACCTGGATGGGTATCAGTGGTGCTCGTGGAATGGAAACGTTCGGTTTCCCGGCTAACTGACACACGTGGCATAATTTGACATAAGTTTTGATGTCGTTTACCATACCTGGCCAGTAGTAGTCTTGTCGAATTCCATGGTAAGTCTTGTTGAACCCATAGTGTGACAAAGCGCCGTGGGCCAGGTGTAGAATGGGGGCCGCAGGCTGGTGGGAATCACTAGTTGTTCAACGTTTGCCCAATCGTCCTCGTCCTTCAGTTTACTGGGTCTATACCTGCGATAGAGTATTTCGTTCTCCATAAAGAACCCAGGAACACTGTCGGATTGGGTTTCAGCCTGAAAGAATAAGGGTGTCAATGTAAGATCATCTCTCTGTAACTTACGGAACTCCACCGCGGTCAGGTTAGGGGGTAGTTTCGAAGGGTCCTGAGGGACAGCGGTAGCAGTAGAGTCGGCTGGCTGTGGACGTGCAGCTTGAGCACGGGTGGTCACCATAACAGGGAGAGAACCTTCATCACTCTCTGAACCTTTACTGGGAATGTTCAAAAATCGGGTTATCCACCACAGAGTTGCTTACCTTGGATATGTCCTTGATGATCAGGTTGTTTGGTTGTTGGTCTTCTGCCAAGTCGTTGCCCAGGAGAAAGTTGCACTCCAGGCATGGGAAAAGGCTTTTCCCTGACGGCGACTTGGACTTCACCGTCACGAAGGGACAATCCAGGTAAACTCGGGCAAGTGGGATAAGGATTGTAGCAGTAAGGTCAGTGATGAACACAGTCTCTCCTGTGTAGGCGACGTTGGGCACAGCCGATTTCAAGACGATCGATTGTAGAGCCGCTGTGTCCGTAGGATCTTAAGTCCGAAACGTCCCTCTGAATCTGAACCGTGGGTAGAGATAGTTCCTGGATATAGATGCTTGGTAAAGAGAGAGAGATCATTAGCATGAACACCAACATTCATTACAGGCTTACCGGACTTAGGGTGAGTAGGTTTAGACTTAGGGGGTTCGACGTTACCTTTAGATTGGGACTTACCACTTTGTCAATGGTGTGTCCATATATCGACAATACCTGCAGTACAGTTGAGAGGTACCTTGATCTGGGCTCGCTTTCTCGTAACTGTACCAAGACTTCTTGCTGGTAGGATCTGGAGTCAGCCGGTGATGAGGCTGTAAGTGTCAGCTGACTTCGCACACTTCACTAACTCCGTCTCTTCCTTGTCTGCTAAGTATAGGCGGACAGGAGGAGGTACACGTCTCAAAATTCTTCAACCAGTATGAGGTTGACAAGTTCTGAAAAGTAGAGACATGTGCTGCCTCCAGCCATTTCATGAAATATCTTTGTTTGGTGTTAGCAAATTCTAAGAAGGTGGTGGTACTTGCCTTGACGTAGTCACGAAACTTTCGTCGATAGCTTTCGGTGGAGAGAAGGTAGGCGTCCAACACAGCTTGTTTCAGGGTGGTGTAGTCGTTTTCCGAAGCCAAAGTGCTGAGTGTGACTGCTGCTCTACCTGTTAAATGTACTCTGAGAAGGGTAGCCCATTGGTCGTCAGGCCAATTAAGTTGAACAGCAAGGGTCTCAAAAGTGGTAAAGAACACATCAACCTCCGTTTCGAGGAACGGGGGCATTACTTACTTGCATGGGAGATATTGAAACTGGGAGGAAGACTAGCTGCCGCTTGTTGGAGTTGAGCTTGGTGTGCAGCGTCCCTCGTGAGTTCTCGGTTACGACATTCTAGCATTGCTTCTGCCTGTCGTTTGTCGTGGTCGCGTTGTATCTCGAGTCGCTGTTTGTATAAGGCCAACTCACGTTCACTTTCTTCCTTCTTCAGGGCAGCTTCTTCCTTTCTGAGGGCAGCTTCTTCCTTTCTGATTGCAGCTGCTTCTTGTTGTTGCTGTAGCTCGATCTTGGCAAGTTCCAATTTGAGCTTTATCGCTCTCAAGTCATCTTTATCTGAAATAATGTACTGTTCATGAGTAGAAGAATCTATAATACCTTCATCAGCAGGTGATCCAGTATCATATTATTAATGGCAAATTTGTTGGCTCCATCAGGAACTTCTAAGTGATACTCATGTGCAAGAGTTAACAAATCGACCCTCTTAGCGTGACATAAGGTCCCTATTTCACTTTCTGGATCTGCTTTGAAAGCTTGTAAGCGGAACATGGTGAAAATATAGCAAAACAAAGGAGACACGAATATAGTGAGAATATGGTGAGTGTCAGAAACAGGAAACGTGGCAACTGATACCTATCCTGTGGGGAATTATAATAATTAAAGTTAATTCAAGATGGTAAATGAATAAGGTCGCAGGAAATCTTGTACCTGGTACTCACTATGGGAGGATAAAGGCAAGAAAATCCTACTAATTAGTGAAATCTAAGTTTAAAATACAAGTGAAACACTAAATGGCTTCAAAATAAATGAGGTAGTCCAAAAAGTGTAGTCATACCTTGCCAAGTCACTATAGAACATAAGCAATGGTACCCACTGAAATTGAATATGGTATTTACAGAATTAGCGAACTTTGTGCTCAAAAGAAAGAACGCCAATTCCCTACCTTTTGGTAAATACCATCAGTCTGACCGACGAGTAGGGGTGCGAGTGTCAACTGGTGACGAGAACTATCGGCGAGGTCCCAATTCGCCAATAATAGTTCGTGCTAGAGGATCTAAAGCCCTCTTTTTCCTTCTAGAGTCGGATTGCAGGACTTGGGTGCTATTGACCCGGAGACAGACCACAGTACCAGGGTACCTATGTGATAATCTGTCAAAAAGTGAGAAATATCTGGGGACAAAGATGTTAAACACGGAGGATAACACGGAAGGGGGAGACGACCAATTAAGAGTATGACTGCGGCCTACAGTCACCACGTAATCCAAAGTTGTCTCACTCTCACCATATGCTATTCCCGTAATGTACAATATACACAGCACCATATAAAATAAAGAATGATTAATGTAAATAATGGAAGCAAGGGAAATAAGAGCCAAGTGTGCTTACCACAATTACCAATACCTGAGTGAAGCTCCCGGACAGGCCCCCATTTATATGTGACGGTAACGAGTTGGTAATGGTGGTCGGCAGTCTTCCAACTAGCAGGTGTCAGTGCTGGGCCACATATAATATATAAAAAAGAAAGGAAAAAAAAGAAAAAAAAAGAATGACTGCGTGATTGGTAATCTGTGGTAAGGTTGGAAATATAAAAGACAATAATAAAAAATGGATTTTAATAACAATAAAAAAACACAATTGAAACAAATGCAAAATCTTGGCTTACTGGTAAAAATGTCAAGTGGAAAAAATACATAAACATGAAAATAGATTACATTAATGGGGAGGAGAATTGACATACAAAAGTAAATAAAATATGAATGCTGGAATATATGCACTAACTATAAACCTCTATTTGACCACACAAGGTGAGTCACTTAGGAGTTCATAGCTTGCGAGCACACGATATTCTGGCTGGCAGAAACGCAAGGGACTCCAACAATAACTGGCGAGGACTTGTGATTGGCGAGGAGCCGGAGTGGAGTGTTGGTTGGCGGCCAATGAGGCAACCCGACCTCACACAAGACAGCACATATATGACTTAATGCTTAAAGTCCATATGTTGAATGTGATTTAGTACATATGTGGTATATTCCGAGTTATCTTTTTTACCAAGGCCCAAACTCTTCCTCACGTACCAATTTACGTCTCACAGTACCCGTCCATCAACGTAGATAGCAGAATAGTCGTGATTGGTTCACTTATAATGAAAATTGTAGTTTTCAGGTCCCACATGGGTTGTGAAATTTACCTACTATTGTCCATGCTCTTAGAATATTACAAATCAGCTACATCCTATTGAAGGCTCGTAGTTTTTTTTTGAGAAATATTAGTTGTTCTTAGTAAATTATAATAAGCACTATAAATTATTACATAGAATTACAGTGCTTCACCAATCAATATAATATACAGTAGTTTGTGCCTTAGAAATATTTAAAGAATGTTCTGTAGGAACGCTAACAGAAAACGATGTTATGTTGTCTATAGGGTAAACTACTGCAAATGGTGTGGTGTCTACTATATATCAACTATAGGATGCGTATAGGGTCCACTAAAACCTTTTAGGTGGGTAAGGGGTCCAATACCACCCGCAGGATGGGTATGGGGGTCACATCCACCCACAGGATGGGCATGGGGATCATCCATCCACCCACATCCACCCACAGGAAGGGTATGGGGTCCAATACCATACACTGGATGTGTATGGCGTCCACTACCACCGACAGGATGTGCATGGGGCTCACAACCACCCACAGGATGGGTATGGGGTCCAATACCACCCACAGGATGAGTATGGCGTCCACTGTCAACCACTGGATGGGTATGGGGCTCCAACCACCCACAGGATGGGTATGGGGTCCAATACCACCCACAGGATGAGTATGGCGTCCACTACCACCCACAGGATGTGTATGGGGCTCCAACCACCCACAGGAAGGGTATGGGGTCCAATACCACCCACAGGATGAGTATGGCGTCCACTACCACCCACAGGATGTGTATGGGGCTCACAACCACCCACAGGATGGGTATGGGGTCCAATACCACCCACAGGATGAGTATGGCGTCCACTATCACCCACAGGATGGGTATGGGGCTCCAACCACCCACAGGATGGGTATGGGGTCCAATACCACCCACAGGATGAGTATGGGGTCCAATAAAATATGTAAAACTAAAATTATGTAAAACTAAACACTACCTGATAAATTCCCTGTAACCTACCTTACCCCTCTATTGTCAACCCATGTCTTATTTTTTTATTCAACGCTGTTTGTCTACATATTGTATTTGTGCTGGTTTTTCAGTCATGTTCCCCCCTTTTTTTATCTTTATTTGTATCTGTTCTCAAAACATTTTATTCTTTTTGCTCAATTAGTATTAAGTTTTAGATATTAATGTTTTCTTGCCCGAAACGCATTGCGTAATAGTGGCTTTAGGCATTGTATGTACTAGCTCTATCTATAAATCGATCCACTTATGTAAAATCACTTTATGTATGTACCTTTCCTGAATAAACATATTTATTTATTTATTTATAATAACACCCACTGGATGTGTATGGCGGCCATTGCCGCCCAGAGGGTCGCTATGAAGTCAACTACCGCCTATAGTGTTTGTATAGTGTCCACTACCGCCCATAGTATTATTATGGGGTCCACTACCCCTCATAGGGTCGGTATGGGGGTCCATTACTACCCACAGGGTGTCTGGGGTCTATTTTGGCAATACTGCTTTTCCAATCTCATTTGTTGTTCAATGTAAAATATATGTTGCTCGACTTGCAACAATTTATATATCTATATATGTATATAGTATAGTGCCTTTGCAATAATGTACCAATGTGTGTATTTTCATAACCCATTTTAAATTGTTGAAAAATAAATAACTACATTGTGAATGCAAGTCAATGTTTACATGCTAAATCAGAGTTGCCAGATTCTGTTTAAAATAGCAAATTGTGCTTATTTTCAAAGCTTGAGTGTTTAGCTTTAAAGTAGTTAAAGCTACGAATTTCGCAATTTGCTATGTACTTTAGTGTACTATTTTAAAATAAGGTTGGTTTTTAATCTGCAAGTCATATGAATCTCAAAAAAAGTATATTATTAACAATCTCATCTCCATAGTTCACTAGTTTCTACAAATCAGACCTGGTAACTCCTTAGGCCAAGTACTGGAGGACTTAACTCATTCATACACAATGTGTGGGAAGCTATTAGTCTCTTTAAAGAAGTCATCTCGACAGGATCTTCCAGCTCCAGCTATAAAACTTCAGCACACATGGATCATCCTGGTACATCAAACGGTAAGAAATTAATAAACTGTACAAAGTTTTATGCTAGAACATTTGTTACAGAATTGTCCCTGTCAGGGACAATTCAGTCCCCTGCCCTATGTGTACTCCATCACATAGTGACGGAGTATGTGGGAATAATTTTGTTGACACAGTGTCCATTTTGTCAATTCTACAACAGCAGATAATAAGAATTCCCAGAGATACTTGTAACTTGAGATACTTGGTTTGGTTTGGTTAGGTTAGGTTAGGTTAGGTTAGGTTAGGATAGGTTAGGATAGGTTAGGCTAGGTTAGGTTAGGTCAGGTCAGGTCAGGTCAGCCTAACCTATCATATTTATTCATTAGTAACGTATTGCCAGGAAGCTTTGTGAAGCTTGTGTAGCTTGTGGTAGGTTGTGGTAATTAGACTTGTAACCTTATGGAAAATTGAAACAGAAATTTCCTTAAGAACTTTCGTATATTAATACATGACTCCTTCTGAAGATATATTAATATAAGGAAATTTCTGTTTCAATTTTCCTCCGTGGTCTGACACTGTCATATATATATATATATATATATATATATATATATATATATATATATATATATATATATATATATATATATATATATATATATATAGTATATTTTGGTAGCAGTCTTTCCTGTAGACATATATTATTAAATATGACCGAAAAAGTAAGATTAATAATTCTAACACGAATTTTCTCGATCTTCCTTATGTTTCTTTTTACTGTAAACGGTAAATGAAAAATCAATTCTCCAAAATTCATTTTTATTTCTAGTCTGACGCGACACTTGAGCGTGTTTCATAAAACTTATTACATTTTCAAAGACTTTAGTTTATCCACACACAACTTATAACTGAACAGCATTGGCTCTTATACCTGCATTTGGGTGAGGTTATGTAATACAATAGTGGGGTGAAAAACAAACTTTCAACAAAACACAGAACACGGAACAATGGGTATAAGTTAAAGGGAAGAATAGATATGTAACTGCAGAAGGCCTATTGGCCTTCTTGATGCTTCTATATTGGAGCTTCCATATTTCTTGATGCTTCTGTATTGGAGCGTAGTCTTGAAGTGGGTAGAATATAGTTGTGCATTAATTGGCTGTTGATTGCTGGTGTTGACTTCTTGATGTGTAGTGCCTCGCAGATGTCAAGCTGCCTGCTGTCGCTGTATCTATCAATGATTTCTGTGTTGTTTGCTAAGATTTCTCTGGTGATGGTTTGGTTGTGGGAAGAGATTATATGTTCCTTAATGGAGCCCCTGTTGCTTATGCATCGTTAAACGCCTGGAAAGAGATGTTGTTGTCTTGCCTATGTACTGAGTTTTTTGAGGCTTACAGTCCCCAAGAGGGCATTTGAAGGCATAGACGACGTTGGTCTCTTTTAGAGCGTTCTGCTCCGTGTCTGGAGAGTTTCTCATGAGTAGGCTGGCCGTTTTCTTGGTTTTATAGTAAATCGTCAGTTGTATCTTCTGATTTTTATCTGTAGGGATAACATTTCTATTAACAATATCTTTCAGGACCCTTAGTGTAATAATTTCACACCTGCATACAATGCCATCTTACATATATTTTACATTTTATCCCCAACTTTACCCCAACTGGAGATACATATATATTTTTTTCTTCCAATAATATAGTATTTGCTTGAAATTAACAGCCTGGTCAATCAGGCTGTTGGATGCAACTTTTCTCAGTTTTGTTATACGAGTTACAGTCTGGTTGATCACATCCAAAAAGGTTATTTCCAGATGCAGTCCTAAAATTTTTAACATTGCTATCACTAGTGTTAATTTAGATTATTTCATAATTTAAATAATATATTTAATTACTGTAGTACATTTGTACAACAATTTAACTTATAATTTTTGCAGCATAGGTGATTTGAATACAAGTATTTTATTAGAAATTATTTCCTTCAGGTCTTCAGGGAAAATTCCTGAGGAGATGTACAAACTGCACACAATGTGTGCATGTACGAAGTAATGTTTGCAAGTTCTGCCAGTGTGACTTCCGAAACAGTAGAGAATTAATGAAGAAAGAAGAGGAAGCCCGTTTTCTACTTAAAAGGCAAGAAGGCTTTAGAACGAAATACAGCAAGTCGGGTTCTACGAAGGATTGAAAATCAGGTATTGAAGTTTGTCTACATCTGTTGTATTCATTTGTATTCTTCTTATGCTGAACTTGCTTGATAAGGTATAGAATCAACATGAATAATACTGTACAGTACTTAAATACTATTTGTTTATTTATTTATATACAAGATAGCACACTGGGATTATGAGAGTACATAGCATTGATGTTTTTACATTCTTGTAAAGCCACTAGCACACATAGCGTTTTGGGCAGGTCCTTAATCTAACAGATAACTTTAAGTAGGTAATTTAAAGTAAAATTGGAAAAAATTGGCTGTGCATTGTAAGAAAGTTTTACAAAGATTACTATGTTCATTAAAGTAAAATTTGAGGGTTATCAACATATACATTGTAGTATAATTTGAGGAATATTTCAAGGTATAATATAGTAAGATATGCATTCAATATAACAATCATGATATAAGGTGATAGCAATGATTACAATGGAAAAGTTGTATGGTTTAAGCACATATATTATGGCATTGGGTTTCATAAGATACAGTGCGAGTTTAATGCACTAGTTAGGAAACTATGAAGATAAAATTAGGTACTTTTTGGTTTTATTTGTTAAAATGGCAAAAGTTGGACAGTTTTTAAATTTGTTAGCGAGTGAGTTCCATAGACAAGGTCCCTTTATTTGCATAGAGTATTTACACAGAATAACTTTGACTCTGGGGATATCAAAGATATTTATTTCTGGTATTGTGATTCTATTATGGGTTGTATTGCACATGCCCAGCTATGCTTCAAATATTTATTTTGTTGCATTTTCCCAGATAGTGTTATTGTTTAAATATTATTTGCTTTTCAGCTAACATATCTGCGTGGCTCTGGGTATGAATCACTCGTTATCTATTACAAGAAAGGACCAGCACGCGTGACACATGGTATCCTACCAAAAAATGCAATATGTGAAGAGGACAAAAAAATCTTCACCACTAACTTCTTTTTGTGTAAGTAGTTCACATAATATATAAATATATATCACCACCTATTATTTTCTCTGTATTTTATATATATATATATATATATATATATATATATATATATATATATATATATATATATATATATATATATATATATATATATATATATTTATATTAACCATCTTTGTTACCTATCTTTGTTATTAACCATCTTTGTAACCTATATGTAACTCCTTTTTTGTAACAAAGTTCAAATAAAGCAAATATATATGTGTACATACAAAAGAATGGGGGTGGTAGGAGAAGAAAATATTAGTGTTCAGTGAGAAACCACAAGGTCTTCTCTGAATACGTTTTATTTTCTTCTCCGAGGCTATGGGTCCCCACATTGGCACCAGAGGTGGTACCCTCACAAACTTTATATATATATATATATATATATATATATATATATATATATATATATATATATATATATATATATATATATATATATATAGACTACATTAACATAATATATAATATATTATATATATATGTTAATGTAGTATACGTGGATTTTGCTAAAACCTTTGATAAGGTACTACATGAAATACTTCCAAAAAATTGCAGGCACATGGAACAAATGGGTGGGTGGGTGTCCCACCCATAAAGTGAGTGTCATAGGGGCCCCAGCACACTGGTTTGCTAAAGGGCCCTTAATGCTGTTGAGACCTTATGGGCCCTTGGACCCATTATGTTAAGACATAGTGCTGTTTTGGGCCACACACTTTTTGCATATTTCTGATCTTGGTACATACTTTGGTCGAGAGACTTCCCTAACACACCTTTGCTACACTCATCCCATCCATACCATTCGCCTTGCTCTTACCTTCCTCTAAGAATTTGCTCTACATCGCCTCTCTTTTGCCTTAATGCTCGTGCCTCCCTTGCTCCCTTACGGGCTCACCATAGCCAGTACTACTTGGAGCTTTTTGTTTTGAGTAGCTGAATCTAAAACAACAACAATCTTGCTCCCATCTCAATCAATTTTATAATGGTCCAGGATGGACCGAAACATGGTCATCTCCTCATTTTCTGGTGTGTGGTTTATTCTTCATAAGAATAAAGGTAACTTCATAAGGCTGCTTATGGGCCTATACGAGGCAGATTCTATTTATAACCACCCAATCCCACTCGTATACATTTCCAACCCATGCTTGAAACAATTCAGGGACCCCACCTCCGCCACGTTACGCGGTATTCATGTCTTCAGCCACGTTATTGTAACTCTGCATCTAATAATTACCTAGGTGTTATTACACAATGAGAGCTACACTCATGGTGTCCCGTCTTCCCAGCACTCTTTGTCATATAACGCTTTGAAATTACAGGTCTTGACAGTTTTAGCCTCCACCACTTTCTCCCCTAACATGTTCCAACCGTCTTCCACCTCTTATTTGCCAAAGTGAATTTTCTTATATTTCTTCAGCAGCTTTGTTTAGTTGGTTTCAGTAAATGACCTCTTGTTCTTGAAGTTCTAGGTCTCAGGAATTCGTCCCTATCAATTTTATCGGTTCCAGATACTATTTTTACGTAATGATCATATTGCCTCTTTTTATTCCATCATCTAGTTTTGGCATATATAATGCCTCTAACTTCTCGTAGCTCTTGATCTTCAGTTCTGGGAACAACTTAGTGGCATGTCTTTGTATCATTTCAAGTTTGTACATGTACTTCTTAAGATATGGGCACCATACAACTGCTGCATACTCTAGCTTTGGTTTAATAAAATCATGAACAATTTATTTAGTATTTATCCATGAATGTATTTAAAAGCAATTCTAAAGTTCAAAAGTGTAGCACAACCTCCTGGCACAATGAGCTTTATGTGGTCCTCACGTGACAGTTTTCTATCTAGAACCACCCATACATGTCTTTCTTTATCAGAATTCTTTATAGAATTTTCACATAATTTATTGGTTGCATGGGGTTTATGTTCTCCTATTCCACATTCCATAACATGGCATTTATTCACATTAAATTCCATTAGCCAAGTGGTGCTCCATATGCTTATTTTGTCTTCCCTATTATCTAACCATCATCATCAAACATGTTCATATAATTATGTATTCTATCTGTTAGATAGTTTATCTAGACAATGAACATTATCGGTGCCAGAACTAAACCCTGTGGTACTCCACTCGTGACATTTCTCCAGTCCGATACATTGCCTCTGATTACTGCCCTCATTTTTCTATCAGTTTGAATTTTTTTAATCCATGTTAGAAGCTTACCTGTCACCCCTCCAATATGTTCCAGTTTCCAGAATAAACTCTTATGTGGAATTCTGTTGAATGCCTCTTTTAGGTCCAGATAGATGCAGTCAACCAGTCATCTCTGAAAGTCATCTTTTTCCTGTAAAATTTCTGCTGCTCGATCATAGTAACTGATTAAATTTGTTACACAGGATCTTCCATTTTGAAAACCATGTTGACTGTCTGATATTATAAAGTTTTTCTCCTGGTGTTCTACCAGTTTAGTTTTACTTGTTTTTTCCAATATTTTTACTGTTTCACTTGGCCAACTGCTTTGTTCTTACTTAGCTCCTTGAGCAATTTTTTAACTGTGTACGTACATGCAGTGTTTTTATAAATCTTTATTTTTTCCAGCACGCACAAGGAAGCTTGATGCAGATAAACTTACATTAGGATCAGTAGGAGCTAGCCATAATGCCCTGGAAAAAAATCATGACGAGCTACAAGTGCAGCAGGTGCAAGAAGAGCAACAAGTAAAAAAAAATCCGCAGGTGCAACAAGTGCTTCCATTAGCAATCATTCAGAAGCAGCAAAAACTACATGCAGTAAAATGTGAACCACAGGGAACTAAAGAAAAACAATCAAGTAACAACGGAATGGGAATTTTAAAATACCTGAGGAAACAGGTAAAAAATGACAAATAGAAATGATTCCTTAAACATTATTTGGTAGTTTATAGGTATTTTACTTATAATACTTTATATTATGTCTACAGTTTATAATTTAGTTCACAGTTAATTGTAAACTTCCTTATCTTACATGAAGGATTTTTACTGTTTTTCATTTTTAAAAACTTATTAGTATCATTTATAGTTTAGTGTCAATTCACTTATAATACAATATATTGAATAATTTACTAAATTAGTTTAACTATAATAAATATAAATAAACATTTTTACCCCAGGATGAGTTTCAGTCACCCTACCCAATGTTTCATTATTACTAATCTTGTGAGAGGTAGCTTATTGTGCAGCCCATACTCATTCTGTGAGTGTTAGTTTATTGTGCACCCCATAGTCATCATGTCACCCAAGCCTGCTGCAGCTGCACCTGAAGGGTGGTGTAGGGAACCATTAGTGTACTATTATGATCTGAGAGAGAGAATGCTCTGTAGACAGAGCATCAATATGGCTTAAGGCATTGAGCTTTGCCTCAAGATGAAGCTTGGGCTGATCTCTGATTTGATTCTTGGGAGTCTTCATTTATGTGCACCCCATACTAAACCACTTTGTAGTAATTTATTGTGCAACCCATACTCATCCTGTTACCAGTAGTTTGTGCAACCCATACTTATCCTGTGATCCCTATCCCTCTACTTCAAGTCCCTCAAGGGGCGCACGAATTCAGTTTGGCATACCGCATCCTGTCTTCCCATCCCTAGCTACTGACCCATCACAATATACATCCTGCCTTCCCATCCCTAGCTACTGACCCATCACAATATACATGTAGAGTGTTTTCTGTAGGCAATTTTCTAATTATACAATCATATGTTGCCCTCAGCTCTCCTATTTCATACATACTTTTTTTCTTTTGCAAGGGAGTAATTACTACATCTACATTACAATCCTCCCATGGTGGTGTGAATTTTCTCTTGGGCACAGCAATACACTCTGTAATAACATCGTACTTAATAACATTAGAACATGAGGTACTCATATATGCTCTTTTCTTCATCATACATTGTTCATTACTTCCTACCTTTTGAACCGAGAGGATTAATTCATTAGCTCCCCCACCTCTCATTAATCTAATGGCAGAGGCTACATTTATCTCTGCAATTCTATCCCCAATACTCTGCAGATTCAACTCCATCTTCATTTTCTCAATCATAGCATTTCTTGGGCATCCTAAGATAATTCTCATGGCTTCATTTTGTACCTTCTCCAACTTCCCCATCCTACCTTTACCAAAACAAGAAATAACAGGTGCAGCATAATCAATAAGGGATCTTACAATACTCAAGTATATCATTCGTAGCACAGGGACTCCCATTCCTTTTCCACAGCATGCCAAGGCCTTCAGAGGTTGTAATTAGTTCACCAATCCCATATGGTGACACAGGTTTCCGAAATTATCCACCACTAGTTTGTAAAGTCACTGGTTTGCCTTGTAAAGCAAACTAGTGGCTTTACAAGATTGTAAACACATCATGTTATGTACTTTCATAAACCCAATGTAACTTCTTGAATATATATAAAAATAAATAAATGAATAGTTTCTGGTGTAATCCATACTCATCCTATGTGTGGTAGTTCATGTGTACTCCATATTCATCGTAATGCGTAATAGGGCTTTAGGCATTGTATGTACTAGCTCTATCTATAAATCCATCAACTTTGTATCTTACCTTGTATGTATGTACCTTATCTAAATAAAAATTTATATATTTATTTATTTATATTTATTATAAAGACTAAAGTCGGCAAAGTTACCCGTGAACGCGCAAAATCAGTAAAATGTATATACTCGTTTCAGGTTTATCACCTTATTTCTCATGCTACATCGTTCGTTTTGGTATCATTGTGTTCGGAATAGAATTCTCTATAGGGGTAAATGCATATAAGGTCTAAAAGCCCGGAGTGAGTCCCACGTTCTTTATTTTGGTATCAAATTGTTCGCAATGAAAAGGCGCGTATTTTAAAACTAGTCCCATAATAATAAAACAATAAATAGAATTTTAACAAATATTTTAACTTTTGGACACTTTTTGACGCTCATCACCACAAAATTATTTATATCTTTCCAGTATCCTGACATCAATTTCTAATAGCTGCTAATAAGACCAGTCTCGACCCACTGGACTTAGGTCATTCATGAAGAACAGTGAACTACAGTACCATCTATCAGAGGATATTCAAAATGTTCTTGATATCATTCAAATAGTCAATACGAGAGCAGAATACATAAGTGATGTCAGAGAAATCATATTGACTGACTGAGCCAATGTTTTGGATACTTCGCTAAGATTTCGGGCAGCACATCATTATGAATGAAGTACTTACACATTTCTTGGAACTATATTGATGGTGTTATCTCTAAATGGGGATATTTGGCAAACTGGGGATATTTGGCTAAAATTTCTGGTAGCAGATCATTTTGAATGAAATATTTACACATCGCTGGAACATTGGTTATAGTCTCTATATAGAGACTATAACTAGAGACTAGAGACTATATATAGTCTCTATTATAGTCTCTTATAGCCCTCTCCCCCTCTCTCGCCCTCTCCCCTCTCTCATCTCCTCGTCCCCCTCTCTCTCTCCCTCTATCTCTTGCTGTCAGAGAAATTTCTTGGATTTCTTATCTCTTGCCCTCTCTCTCTCTCTCTCTCTCTCTCGCCCTCCCTCCCTCCCTCTTTTTCGCCCTCCCTCTCTCTCTCTCTCTCTCCCCCTCTCCCCCTCCCCCTCTCTCCTCTCCCCCTCTCTCTCTCCCTGCCTCTATCTCTCTCTCTCTCTCTCTCTCCTCTCTCTCTCTCTCTCTCTCTCTCGCCTCTCTCTCTCTCTCTCTCTCTCTCTCTCTCTCTCTCTCTCTCTCTCTCTCTCTCTCTCTCTCTCTCTCTCTCTCTCTCTCTCGTCTCTCCCCCTACCTCGCCCTCTCCCCTCTCTCAATGTACGATGGAGGCAGAGTAGGAGGGAGAGAAATGTTGTTGATGGACCTGTGGTCAGGGTGGCTCCAGAGGTCGGGTGTCAAATTTCAGTGTTTATGGCAGGGTAAGGGAATGGCCGTCGGTGGTCTTGTGATTCAATATTTTCTGGTTGTCGCCAAGTTACTGTTGGGATTGAGTAATACAGATGCTGGAGGTATTTTTTTGGAGGTGTTGGAGGTTTATTTCTATATTCTCTGTTAACGAAAGTACTTAAGGAAATTCCTGTTTCATTTTTCCTCCGTGGTCTGACATTGCCATATATATATATATATATATATATATATATATATATATATATATATATATATA
>WNGS01048711.1:11727-27404 GCA_020271785.1 Procambarus virginalis | reverse complement strand
CAGGACGAGAGAGGAGTGCAAATATAGGAGCGTGCGTCTATCCGCTCCCCAAGAAGTATGGGACAAACCTTAAGGAGGTTAAGGGCCTTAGAGCAATCAACTCGGAGGCAAGAGATATGGGCTGACCAAGACAAACGAGTGTCAAAGACTAACCCCAAGAGCTTTGCGGAATCCCTGTACACATGGGATGACCATAAAGCGACAAAGAGGGACGAAGAACAACATGCTTCCGAGTAAAGGTCATAGCACAAGTCTTAGATGCAGAGAACTTGAAGCCATGATCGGTGGCCCACGACGACACGGCATCAATCGCAAGTTGAAGCCGCCGTTGAAGGAGAGGTGAATCATCACCCTGACAGCAAAGGGTAAGATCATCAACATACAGAGCAGAGAAGACACCAGAAGGAAGAGAAGAAAGAAGACCGTTGAGGGCAACTAGAAAAGAGTAGTGCTCAGAACACTACCCTGGGGTACACCCTCATACTGCCGAAAAGGGGCAGAGAGAGCAGTACCAAGCCGCACACGAAAGGAACGACGAGAGAGGAAGCTCTGAAGGAAGAGAGGGAGGTTCCCACGAAGGCCAAAAGAATGAAGTTGAGACAGAATGTGATACCGCCAGGTAGTGTCGTAAGCCTTTTCTAGGTCAAAAAGGACGGCAACAACGGAAGTCTTCGCAGCAAAAGCAGTACGAATATAGACCTCCAAGTTTACCAGGACATCCGTTGTGCTGCGGCACTTGCGAAAACCAAATTAGAAGGAGAGAGGTGTTATAGTGTTCTAAGAACCACATCAAACGAACGTTAACCATACGTTCAAAGAGCTTGCAGACACAACTCGTGAGGGCAATAGGGCGGAAGTCCTTGGGGGATGACCCGAGAGACCCTGGTTTCCGAACAGGGAGGACAACAGCATCGAGCCAGTCTTCAGGGACTGACGACGACTCCCAGACCCGATTGTACAGACTCAGTAAATACTGAGACGTGCACGGAGGGAGATGGCGGAGCATTTCATAATGAATGCCATCAGAGCCCGCTGCCGTAGAACCACAAAGGGCTAGGGCAGATTGAAGTTCAGAGAGAGAGAAGGGATCATTATAGGGAAGGTGGAGAAAAGTACAGAAATTTAAAGGACGAGACTCAAGGAGAGGCTTACGAAGAAGGAAGGATTGGGGGAGATGAGAACCAGAACTAACAGAGGAGAAATGGGAACCCAGTTCGGTCGCAACCTGCAACGGGTCCGCCACAAGAGCACCATGGAGGCGAAGGACTGGGGAGACATCGGGAACGAACTTACCCGCAATCTTGCGGATACGCTTCCAGACAAGCGGAAGAGGAGTTTCGGAAGTAACGGTAGAGACATAAGTCGCCCAGCAAGCACGTTTAGCCGCACGGATGGTCCTACGGGCCACCGCCCTCGCCTTCCGAAACAAAAGAAAAGACTCAACCGTCTGCCGGCGGCGATGTCTCTTCCAGGCTGCACGCTTACAGCGGACAGCCCGAGCACAGTCCAAATTCCACCAGGGAACGCACTTTCGCGTTCCCCGAGAGGAAGAGCGAGGAATAGAGAGCAGGGCAGCGTCAAAGATAGTGTCATGAAAAAGAAGGAGGGCGCGAGGGAGAGGTAAAACGGAGAGCTCGGAAATAGTAGCACGGAGAGTAAAAAGGCGCCAGTCAGCCTCGGCAAACCGCCACCGAGGGAAGGAGAGAGGAGGGTGAAAGGAGAAAAAGTGACAAGGATAGGAAAATGGTCACTGCCATGGAGGTCATCAAGGACTCGCCACCCGAAATCTAAGGAAAGGGATGACGAGCACAGAGAAAGATCGAGACAAGAAAGGGAGCGAGTCCGAGAGTCCAAATGAGTGGGCTCACCAGAATTAAGAAGGGATAGGGAAGAAGAGAGGATGAAAGGTTCAAGTAGGCGACCTCGGGTGTTTGTCAGCACATCACCCCAAAGGGCATGACGACAATTGAAATCACCCAGCAGGAGCACAGGCTCCGGCAAGGAGTCTAGGAGGTGTTTAAGATCGGGAAGAGAAAATGGGACAGTGGGGGGAAGATAAATGGAACAAACCGTGTACCATCTACGCACAAAGACACGGGCGGCAGAACAGTGGAGAGGCGAGGAAAAAAGTAAGGGGACAAAGGGAACATCGGAACGAATCAAGAGAGCAGAAGAATTATGGACCGGGGAGGGGAGAGAAAAGAATAGCCACGGAAGCGACCAGAACGAGAACCAAGCATCGGCTCCTGGAGACAGACACAAAGGGGCGAAAACTGTGAGATGAGAAGTTGAAGGTCAAGGAAATTGGCGTAAAATCCACGGATGTTCCACTGAAGAAAAGACATCACTAAAGAGAGAGAGGAGAGTAACAGAGAGCAAAGAAACAAAGGTGAAGAAGGAACACAGCACGCTAAAAAAGCACAGAGTCAGGATCAGGGTCAGCAAAGTCAGGATTAGGGGGCATGGGTAAACTGAGTAAAGAAGGAGGGCAAGAAGCGGAAGGACGGACCAGAGGTGGACGAGCAGGGCCTGGAGGAGAAGGAAGGGGAGGAGGGGGAGCAGAAAGAGGGGAGCGCACCTCAGCAAGGGCAGTAACCGAGATGGAACTGGGGGCTAAAGAAACCCCCACAGTAGGAACAGGGGGCACCACCACCGAAGCGGGAGGGGAAGGAACGATAGAAGCAGAGATAGGGGGCGAAGAAGAAAGCGAAGCTTTCTTACCGACAGGGGAGGAGGAAGGAGAGGAGCCAGGTTTCCGCTTCTGACTCAAAGAAACAGGCGACCCAGCAGCAACGTACTGGGCAACAGACTCCAGAGTCTCGATAGGAGAAGAAGAGCGAGAGCGAACATCACAACCATCAGGAGAGCGATGGACGTCGGCCCGCACAGTCAGGCGGCGTGGAGAGCCAAGAGACGGAGGAGAAGGACTAGTAGGAGAGGAAATAGAAGACACAGGAGATGTGACAGACTGGGTAGAATGAAGGGGAGCCCTAGACAGAGAACCAGGAGGGGGACCCTTCGGGACAGAACTGAGGGAAACAGGGGAGCAGAAGAATTATGGACCCCAGCGATTCTTCCTTCAGTACGTACACCACCCAAAGAGGGGGCAGGAGAGGGGGCACAGGCAACCCACACCGGTCCCAGGGAGGTGTACGTGAGCCCCTCACCACGGCAAGGAGGCACCACGGAGGGGGAAACTTTCCAAGACATCTTCGTTCATTAATGTTAATCTCTAAGTCATAAAAGTTATTCCCAGTGACATTAAAATTAATCTCTGTCATCAAAAGTTAATCTCAGTCATCAAATGTTATTCTCTAACTAACCTTTCGTTCATCGGAGAAGCTTTCTAAGACATCATCGTTCATCAAAGTTGTTCTCTAAGTCTTCAAAGTTGTTCTCAAAGTCATCAAAGTTAATCTCTAAGTCACATTCGCTCATCAGAGAAACTTTCCAAAACATCTTTGTTCATAAAGTTATTCTCAGAGGCATTAAAATTAATCTCTGTCCTCAAGTTATTCTCAGAGACACCAAAATGTACTCTCATGTTCTCAAAGATAATCTCTAAGTCATCAAAGTTATTCGCTGAGCTAACAAAAGTTATTCTCAGAGCTAGCAAAAGTTATTTCAGCGTCATCAAAGGTAATCTCTAAGTCACTTTCATTCATCAAAGTTAATCTCAGAGTCGTCAAAGGTAATCTCTAACTCACTCTCGTTCATCAAATTAGTTTTCGAAGACATCAAAGTTATTCTCAGAGTTATCCAAAGATATTCTCATGTCCACAAAAGTTATTCTCCGAGTTATCAAACAATACTACTCATGTTCTTAAAAGTCATTCTCAAAGTCATCAAAGTTATTCTCAGAGTCATCAAAGCTATTTTCAGTGTCATCAAAGGTAATCTCTAACTCACTTTCGTTCATCAAAGTTTATCTTAGAGTCGTCAAAGGTAATCTCTAACTCCAATTCGTTCATCAAAAGTTGTTCTCTAAGTCACTTCGTTCATCAAAGAAACTCTCCTTCTTCCAACAAGTTATACTTTAAGACATCAATGTTGTTCTCAAAACATCTTCGGGCATAAAATTTCTCTCCAAATGTAACTAGTTCAGCTTTTCATGTCAAACTTACTTACATTTCTGATAACTTACCTTAAAACAATTCTCTGAACACCACTGCATAATCCTAAACCTAATTTACCTAACCTAACTAACTTAACCTATCCTAACTTAACTTGCATAACCTAACCTAGCCTACGTAACTTAACCAAATTTACATAACCTAACCTAACTTAACTTGCATAACCTAACCTAATGTAACCTAACTTAACTTGTCTAACTTACCCTAACCTAACTTAGCTTGCATAACCTAACCTAACTTACCCTAACCTAACTTAACTTGCATAACCTAACCTAACTTAACTTGCATAACCTAACCTAACTTAACTTGCATAACCTAACCTAATGTAACCTAACTCAACTTGCATAACCTATCCTATCTTAACTAGCATAACCTAACATAACCTAATGTAACCTAACTTACACATCCTAATCTAACTTGCATAACCTAACCTAACTTACCCTAACCTAACTTAGCTTGCATAACTTAACTTGCATAACCTATCCTAATGTAACCTAACTTAACTTGCATAACCTAACATAACCTAACTTACATATCCTAACTTAACTTGCATAACCTAACCTAACTTACCCTAACCTAACTTAGCTTGCATAACTTATCCTATCATAACTTAAAGTAAATTACTTAACGTAACATTACATACCCAAACTGATGTAACCTAACTTACTTAGTCCAACCAGACATGACCTAACTTATATAATTATTCCTGCTTGTCTTTGTGTTTTGTCAATGTCTCATAATCATTTGTTAGTTTCAATAGTTTATTCTCAAATGGCCATTTTTGCATTTCATGGGTTATTTGTTAAAGATTGGGTGTTTAAGCACGTCAAAGGATTTTTTTTATATGTGCATTTTACTCGTTTCAAGGGTTAATTTCTCAAATGATCATTTTTGCATTTCAAGGGTTATTTGTTAAAGTTCATCAAGTTGCTCATAAGTTGTATTTATTAGGTTTTATCATATGTTCTTATTCTTTCCCCCTTAACCTAACCTCTTGTGATCTTTGTGTATTTATTAGGTTTTATCATATGTTCTTATTCGTTCCCCCTTAACCTAACCTCTTTAATCTTTGTGTATTCAATATGTTGGTTATCATATGTTCTTATTTCCCAACCCTCTAACCTAACTTTTCAGATGTAGTTTATTGTGTTTAACATACACAGTTGGTGAGTTTGGTGGTACGCAGATTGTGTGTGTGTGGTGGTACACAGTTGGTGGGTGTGGTGGTACAAAGATGGTGTGTTTGGTGGTACACAGTTGGGATGTGGTGGTACACAGCGGGTGTGTGGTGGTACACAGATAGTGTGTGGTGGTACACAGTGGTGTGTGGTGGTACACACCTGGTGTGTGTAGTGGTACACAGCTGGTGTGTGTGGTGGTACACAGCTGGTGTGTGTGGTGGTACACAGTTGGTGGGTGTGGTGGTACAAAGATGGTGTGTTTGGTGGTACACAGTTGGGATGTGGTGGTACACAGCGGGTGTGTGATGGTATACAGATAGTGTGTGGTGGTACACAGTGGTGTGTGGTGGTACACACCTGGTGTGTGTAGTGGTACACAGCTGGTGTGTGTGGTGGTACACAGCTGGTGTGTGTGGTGGTACACAGCTGGTGTGTGTGGTGGTACACAGCTGGTGTGTGTGGTGGTACACAGCTGGTGTGTGTGGTGGTACACAGCTGGTGTGTGTGGTGGTACACAGCTGGTGTGTGTGGTGGTACACAGCTGGTGTGTGTGGTGGTAAACAGCTGGTGTGTGTGGTAGTACACAGCTGGTGTGTGTGGTGGTACACAGCTGGTGTGTGTGGTGGTACATAGCTGGTGTGGTGTGGTACACAGCTGGTGTGAGTGGTGGTACACAGCTGGTGTGAGTGGTAGTACACAGCTGGTGTGTTTGTGGTGGTTCACAGTTAATGTGTGTGTGGTGGTACACAGTTAATGTGTGTGTGGTGGTTCACAGCTGGTGTGTAGTGGAACACAGTGAATGTGTGTGGTGGTACACAGTTAATGTGTGTGAGGTGGTACACTGTTGGTGAGTGTGGTGGTACACTGTTGGTGAGTGTGGTGGTACACAGCTGGTGTGTTTGTGGTGGTATACAGCTGGTGTGTGATGGTACACTGCTGGTGTGTTTGTGGTGGTATACAGCTGGTGTGTGGTGGTACACTGCTGGTGTGTCTGTGGTGGTACACAGCTGGTTTGTGTGGTGGTACACATCTGGTGTTTGTGGTGGTATACAGCTGGTGTGTGGTGGTACACAGTTGGTGTGTGTGTGGTGGTACACAGTGGGTGAGTTTGGTGGTACACAGTTGGGATGTGGTGGTACACAGCGGGTGTGTGGTAGTACACAGCTGGTGTGTGGTGGTACACTACGGGTGTGTGGTGATACACAGCGGTTGTGTGGTGGTAAACAACGTGTGTGTGTTGGTACACAACTGGTATGTGAAGGTACACAGCGGGTGTGTGGTGGTACACAGCTTGTGTGTGTAGTGGCACACAGTTGGAACGAGTGTGGTGGTACACAGCTAGTGTGTGGTGATACACAGCTGGTGTGTATGGTGGTACACAGCTGGTGTGAGTGGTGGTACACAGCTGGTGTGAGTGGTGGTACACAGCTGGTGTGTTTGTGGTGGTTCACAGTTAATGTGTGTGTGTGGTGGTACACAGTTAATGTGTGTGTGGTGGTACACAGCTGGTGTGTGTGGTGGTACACAGCTGGTGTGTAGTGGAACACAGTGAATGTGTGTGTGGTGGTACACAGTTGGTGTGTGTGGTGGTACACAGCTGGTGTGTGGTAGAACACAGTTGGTGTTTATGTGTGTGGTGGTACACAGCGGGTGTGTGGTGGTACACAGCTGGTGTGTGTGGTGGTACACCGCTGGTGTGTGTGGTGGTACACAGCTGGTATGTGTGGTGCTACACAGCTGGTATGTGTGGTGCTACACAGCTGGTGTGGTGTGCTACACAGCTGGTGTGAGGGGTGGTACGCAGCTGGTGTGTGTGTGGTGGTACACAGTTGGTGAGTTTGGTGGTACGCAGCTGGTGTGTGGTGGTACACAGTTGGTGGGTGTGGTGGTACAAAGATGGTGTGTGGTGGTACACAGTTGGGATGTGGTGGTACACAGCGGGTTTGTGGTGGTACACAGATAGTGTGTGGTTGTACACAGCAGGTGTGTGGTAGTACACAGCTGGTGTGTGGTGGTACACAACGGGTGTGTGGTGATACACAGCGGGTGTGTGGTGGTAAACAACGTGTGTGTGGTGGCACACAGTTGGAATGAGTGTGGTAGTACACAGCTGGTGTGTGGTGATACACAGCGGGTGTGTGGTGGTACACAGCTGGTGTGTGTGTGTGGAGGTACACAGTTGGCGAGTGTGGTGGTACACAGTTGGTGAGTGTGGTGTACACAGCTAGTGTGTGTGTGGTGGTAAACAGCAGGTGTGTGTGGTGGTACACAGTTAATGTGTGTGTAGTGGTACACAGTTGGTGTGTGTGGTGGTACACTGTTGGTGAGTGTGGTGGTACACAGCTGGTGTGTATGATAGTACAAAGATGGAGTGTTTGGTGGTATAAAGTTGGGGTGTGGTGGTACACAACGGGTGTGTGGTGGTAAACAGCGGGTGTGTGGTGGTACACAGATAGTGTGTGGTAGTACAAAGATGGTGTGTGTGTGTGTGGTGGTACACAGCTGGTGTGTGTGGTGGTACACTGCTGGTGTGTGTGTTTGGTGGTACACAGCGGGTGATTTGTGGTACACAGCTGGTGTGTGTGTGGTGGTACACAGCGGGTGTTTGGCGGTACACAGCTGGTGTGTGTTTTGGTAGGAAGCTGGTGTGTGTGTGTGGTGGTCACAGCTGGTGTGTGTGTGGTGGTACACAGTTGTAGAGAGTAGTGGTACACAGCTAGTGTGTGGTGGTACACAGTTAATGTGTGTGTGGGAGCTGGGAGCCTCATGGTCGTGGAGGCTGGGAGGACTCATGGTCGAGGTAACTAGGGGCCTCATGGTCGTGGTGGCTGGGGGCCTCATGGTCGTGGTGGCTGGGGGCCTCATGGTCGTGAAGGCTAGGGGCATCATGGTCGTGGTGGCTTGGGGTCTCATGGTCGTGGTGGCTGGGGGCCTCATGGTCGTGGAGACTGGGGGCCTCATGGTCGTGGAGGCTGGGGGCCTCATGGTCGGGGAGGCTGGGGGCCTCATGGTCGGGGAGGCTGGGGGCCTCATGGTCGTGGAGGCTGGGGGCCTCATGGTCGTGGAGGCTGGGGGCCTCTTGGTCGTGGAGGCTAGGGGCCTCATGGTCGAGGTGGCTAGGGGCCTCATGGTCGTGGTGGCTGGGAGCCTCATGGTCGTGGTGGCTGGGGGCCTCATGGTCGTGGTGGCTGGGGGCCTCATGGTCGTGGTGGCTGGGGGCCTCATGGTTGTGGTGGCTGGGGGCATCATGGTCGTGGTGGCTTGGGGTCTCATGGTCGTGGTGGCTGGGGGCCTCATGGTCGTGGAGGTTGGGGGCCTCATGGTCGTGGAGGCTGGGGCCTCATGCTCGTGGTGGCTGGGGGTCTTATGGTCGTGGTGGCTAGGGGCCTCATGGTCGTGGTGGCTGGGGGCCTCATGGTCGTGGTGGCTAGAGGCATCATGGTCGTAGTGGCTAGGGGCCTCATTGTCGTGGTGGCTGGGGGGCCTCATTGTCGTGGTGGCTGGGGGGCCTCATGATCGTGGAGGCTGGGGGCCTCATGATCGTGGAGGCTGGGGGCCTCATGGTCGAGGTGGCTGGGGGCCTCATGGTCGTGGAGGCTGGGGGCCTCATAGTCGAGGTGACTGGGGGCCTCATGGTCGTGGTGGCCTCATGGTCGTAGAGGCTGAAGGGGCCTCATGGTCGTGGAGGCTGGGGGCCTCATGGTCGTGGAGGCTGGGGGCTCATAGTCGAGGTGACTGCCCAGCAAACACAAATCATCTAGGAAACGTTCGTCTATCTCTTCCCATAGGCGTGGGAATGATTTACATTGAGAATGGTGCAGGAGAGCCTTTGAGAAACTTTTAATCAAAAATCCAAACACATAGGTTTTATAATAAATTGTTTTTCTACAACTATTTTGTTCCTAATGTATTACAAATAGTTTTTACATGTTTAAATATAAAATTTATGGTGTTTTTTGTAAAATTCATTAATAAATTGTGAATGATATTTATTTCTGAGTGAAACCTTCACAATCCATTTACTTATATATATGATCAGAAAAAAGTAGTTTCCAAATTTACAAAAAATCGCTCTTTTTAACACAATTTGACTCGTTATGCATTCCACTAAACACTAATATCATGTTTAAATATAAATTTATGTATTATTCCCTAAAATAATTTATATAATTATAAAGTTGCTGGAAAGTGGTGTGAAAGAATCTGAAAACCGTTTTGTTGTCTTATATTGGCGTGTTCTTATTAACTATGTCTCGAGTGCACAGTTTATCAAACAAGAAGATTAACATTCGTCAACCCTTAAAATCTTATAGTTATCTTGCTGTTGCAAAATGGGTGAATCTTTAAGAACAGCTAGTATATATGACAAATGGCGTTTTCCCGAACTCAAACATTGTATGGTTTTATTATTCAACACATATTTCTAATGACTCTTAGATGTTTACATTCTCTGAAGTATAATTGTGAAGGCTGTGTCCATCACTCTCACCACAGATTCTTAAACTCCTCTCTGCAGGTTCAACTATATATTTTCCATTCTGAATCTCCATGGACATTTTATCCAAAATGAAACCAATGTGGTTTCCTTCAGGGCCTTCAGCCAGCACATTTGCTCATTAATTTCCACAGATTCCAACAAGTAGGGGATTTACAGAATTTTGCTATTCATATGTGTTTTTATAAATATGAATGCATTTCCATATGATAAGACAAATACATGAGTTTTATGATAAATTCGTTTTCTGTGATATAACATTGATATGCTCTTTTTTCTTTAAACCGCATACTAAACTAAATCACGATCGAGCGTATATATTGCTTTTTAAGAATTAAGCGCCACCACTGACGCAAGCCAATTAAGTGCTCACATCAACAGAGTTGATGTATAAATGTTCAACGCTCAACAGAGTAGTATAAATGGGGTTAAATCAGAGTTTGAAAATGTTGTAGGTTGAGTACCTCAAGGCTCTGTCCTGGGACCTCTGTTGTTATAATACTGTATATATAATGATTTAGATTCAGGTTTGAGTACAACATTTGCAAATTTGCCGATGATACAAAAATCGGTAGGGAAATAACACAGAAGAAGACTCACTATCTCTTCAAGTTGATCTAAATAGAGTTTTGAAATGGGCAAAAGGTTGACAGATGCAGTTCAATGCTGATAAATGGAAAGTTTTGAGGTTAGGTAATGATATATGATAGTTTACAAGATACGAGATAGATGGTGTTGTGATTGCAAAGTCGGGTATTTCGAAAGGGAACTTGGAGTTATGATTAGTAAGAATTTAAACCAAAAGATCAATGCATGAATGTTTCGTAATAAGGCAAATAGTACACTAGGATTTATTAATCGAAGGGTTAATAACAGACACCTGGTTTTGTTCTTCAGCTATAGCTTGCTCTTTANGGTAGCTTTATCATTTTATAAGAAAAAAAAAGAGAAATATATTAAATCATGAAAACGTGGCTTATTAGGCAAATCGGGCCTTGCATAGTAGGCTGAGAAGTATATATATATATATATATATATATATATATATATATATATATATATATATATATATATATATATATATATACATATACAATAATAAACAACATGTCATTGTTTATAATAATTTTTTCTTAACATCGCATTTGTAGGTAAAATTATGATTTTCGATTTTCTCGATAACATTTCTGGTGCTCATTAGCATAACAAACCAGCGGGTGTGCGGTGGTACACAGCTGGTGTGTGGTGGTACACAACGGGTGTGTGGTGGTACACAACGGGTGTGTGGTGGTACACAACGGAAGTGTGGTGGTACACAGCGAGTATGTGCTGGTACACAGTGGGTGTGTGGTGGTTCAAAGCTGGAGTGCGGTGTTACACAGCGTGTGTGTGGTGGTACACTGATAGTTTGTGGTAGTTCACAGCAGGTGTGTGGTGGTACACAGCTGGTGTGTGGTGGTACAAAACGGGTGTGTGGTGATACATAGCGGGTGTGTGGTGGTACACAACGGGTGTGTTGTGGTACACAGCGGATGTGGTGGAACACAGCAGATGTGTGGTGGTACACAGCGGGTGTGTGGTGGTACACAACGGGTGTGTGGTGGTACACAGTGGGTGTGTGGTGGTACACAGCGGGTGTGTGATGGTACACCACGGGTGTGTGGTGGTACACAGCGGGTGTGTAGTGGTACACAGCGGGAGTGTGATGGTACACAAAGGGTGTGTGGTGGAACACAGCAGATGTGTGGTGGTACACAGCGGGTGTGTGGTGGTACACCATGGGTGTGTGGTGGTACTCAGATGGTGTGTGGTGGTACACAGCAGGTGTGTGGTGGTACACAGCAGGTGTGTGGTGGTACACAGCGGGTGTGTGGTGGTACACAGCAGGTGTGTGGTGGTACACAGCGGGTGTGTGGTGGTACATAGTTGGTGTGTGGTGGTAGACAGCTGATGTGTGGTGGTACACAGCAGGTGTATGGTGGTACACAGCTGGTGTGCGTGCGGTGGTACACAGTTGGTGGGTGTGGTGGTACAAAGATGGTGTGTTTGGTAGTACACAGATAGGGTGTGGTGGTACACAGCGGGTGTGCGGTGGTACACAGCGGGGTGTGTGGTGGTACACAGCGGGTGTGCGGTGGTACACAGATAGTGTGTGGTGGTACACAGCAGGTGTGTGGTGGTACACAGCTGGTGTGTGGTGGTACACAACGGGTGTGTGGTGATACACAGCGGGAGTGTGGTGGTACACAACTGGTGTGTGGTGGTACACAGCGGGAGTGTGGTGGTACACAACGGGTGTGTGGTGGTACACATCGGGTGTGTGGTGGTACACAGAGGGTGAGTGGTGGTACACCATGGGTGTGTGGTGGTACACAGCGGGTGTGTGGTGATACACAGCGGGTGTGTGGTGATACACAGCGGGTGTGTGGTGATACACAGCGGGTGTGTGGTGACACACAGCGGGTGTGTGGTGGTACACATCGGGTGTGTGGTGTTACACAGAGGGTGAGTGGTGGTACACCATGGGTGTGTGGTGGTACACAGCAGGTGTGTGGTGGTACATAGTTGGTGTGTGGTGGTAGACAGCTGGTGTGTGGTGGTACAGCGGGTGTGTGCTGGTACACAGCTGGTGTGTGGTGGTACACAGCTGGTGTGTGATGGTACACAGCTGGTGTGTGTGGTGATAAATAGCTGGTGTGTGGTGGTACACATTTGGTGTGTGGTGATACACGGCTGGAGTGTGTGCTGGTACACAGCTGGTGTGTGCTGGTACACAGCTGGTGTGTGTGGTGGTTCACAGCTGGTGTGTGGTGGTACGCAGCTGGAGTGTGTGTTGTGGTACACAGCTGGTGTGTTTGGTGGTACACAGCTGGTTTGAGTGGTGGTACACAGCTGGAGTGTGCGGTGGTACACAGATCGTGTGTGTGTGGTGGTACACAGCTGGTGTGTTTGTGGTGGTGCACAGCTGGTGTGTGGTGGTAAGTAGTAGGGAAGACCCCGCAGACGTGATATTTGGTTTTGGAAAAATATCACGTTTTTGTCACAGGTTTTTCAGGTAAATTTAGAAATATCATGTCTGTGTCACAGCATTTCCAGGTAAACTTTACGGGCGATTTTTGTTTTCAATCGTGGATTTTTCAACTACTATTTCAAACAAAAGCAATCTTAGAAGTTTGTTAAGAGTTCTTATGATGAAATAATGTCATAGAAGTTTGTTAAAGTTCTTATAGGGAAAATTCAATTTTTTTCAGAGTTCTTACCTATAATAAACCAATATTTAGGCCGTATACATTTAAGTAGGATTCGTACTTAGAAACTAGTATAAAGCTCTGAATCATTACCTAGCCATCCCCCCTCCCCCCTACATCTCCTGCTCCCACCTCACACCCCTCCCTCCCACCCGCGAGTCATCTTACCTCACACACCCCCCTCCCCCTTCCCTCCCTACCCCTGCGACACCTGTGATGACCTCACTCCAGCCAGCCTACCAGGCGAGTAGTAGGGATGGCAGCGCAGCGGCCTTTTTTTTCTGGGAAAAAGGGAAGCTGCGGCCCAGGGCCGTATGGGCCCTTTTTAGTTTCTTGAAAAAAGGGACGCTACGCTGCCATGGGTTTCAGGTAAAATTTGGCAGTCACAGAAATTGGAATTAGAGAATTCTAATGAGAAAGTAATTTCTGAGATTTTAGAAGTTCGTTAAGTGTTCTTATGATGAAAATAATGTCATAGAAGTTTGTTAAAGTTCTTATGGGAGAAATTCAAAAAAGGGACGCTACGCTGCCATGGTTTTCAGGCGAAATTGGGCACTCCCAGATTTGGAGTTAAAGTTTTTTTATGAGAAAAATAATTTCTGAGATCTTAGAAGTATGTTAAAGAGTTCTTATGAGGAAAATAAGTAGGAAAATCTTAGAAGTTGTTATAAAAGTCAGGGCAAAGTTAGCTTTCGTATTACCGAGAATAAATGTCATAAACAGTTTATTTTAGGCCGTATATGTTTAAGTAGCAATTCTTCCTTAGAAGCGAATACAACTATATAACTAAATCATTACCCTACCTTCCCCCTACCCCCCCTACATCTCCGCTCCCACCTCACACCCCTCCCTCCCCCCGCGACCATCTACTCACACACCCTCCCTCCTCCCCCTACCCCTGCCCTACGATACACCTGATGTTGACCTTCACGCCAGCCAGCCTACCAGACGCCCTGGGGCAAGTCACTCCTTAATCTTACCAAGTCATATCCGTAATCTTATCTTATCATTGTTTCTCCGTAATATCTGTACCGCCCCTCCCTCTCTCTCCTCTCTCTCCTCTCTCTCTCTCTCTCTCTCTCTCTCTCTCTCTCTCTCTCTCTCTCTCTCTCTACCAGGTAAGTCATATTATTCATTCGTATTTCCTACAGCTATTTAGACCTCGTAATGTTTGTTCCTTTTCATTAAACTAGACAGTTTTACACAAATTAATCGTGTTAGTAAGCAAGTTCTAGCTCCTGTCCCCGCCTTAGTTTATCCCCGTAACTTCTTTACTAACAGTCCAATCCCTCTAAAATTTTAAATAGCCATGTTTCAATCGTAGTACAATACAGTAATTTAGTTACTGAGCTCCAGCTCTTGTCCTCCACCTTAGTTCCATCGCACATCTTCGTTAATAACCCATTAATCTTCATAAAATGTAAACCCGCCACACTTCTGACTGAGTAAGTAAAGATATCACAGTTACCAAACTCTAGCTCTTGTCCTCCGCCTTAGTTCTCTCACATATCTTCGTTAATACCTAATAAAATTCCCTGAAATTTTTACCCTCTGTACTTCAGACACAGTAAATAAGATCAAGTCAGTTACCGAGCTCCAGCTCTTGTCCTCAGCCTTAGTTTATCCCCTTAACTTCTTTACTATCAATCCAATCCCCCTAAAATTTTAATCCGTCATATTTCAATCATAGTACAATACAGTAATTTAGTTACCAAGCTCCAGCTCTCGTCCCCCACCCTACGTCCCTCACATGTCTTCGTTAATATCCTATCAATTCCCCTGAAATTTATATCCGCTGTAATTCAGATGTAGTAAATAAGATCCGAACAAATACCAAGTTCTAGCTCCTGTTCCCGCCTTAACCCACTCTCATAACATCTTTACTAACAGTCCAATCCCCCTTAAATTTTTAACATTTTTATTTCAAACGTAGTAAATAGTATCCGAACAATTACTGAGTTCTAGCTCCTGTCCTCAGCTTTTGTTCCCTCTCGTTTCTTCGTTAATACCAATTCAATTTCCCTGAAACTTATACCCTCTGTATATCAGACTCCGTAAATAAGATCAAGTCAGTTACCGAGCTCCAGTTCATGTTCCCCACCTTAGTTTCATTTGTAGAAGTTCGTTAGTAACAGACCAATTTTCCCGAAATTTATAGCAGACATACTTCAAAACGTAGTAATTCAAAATCTAACAGTTAACGAGCTCCACAGATCTGTACGTAGTCTTACATATTCTCTAGTTCTTTCCATTTTATACAAGACTTAAACAACTACTACTACGCATCATATTTTAACATGACTCATATGTAAATATACACAACTCCTCCTTCCTTCCATTACAAGTCCCAGCATGTTTACCGCCCATCTCACTACTCTTTCTACTTTGCATGTTCTTGCATGTGTTCCGTACATCTCAGTACCAACACTTACAATCTCTCTCAATCCTTTACACGTTCGCACATGTTCTCAGCCTAACGTTTACAATTTTCTTCCATTCCTCCACTACATGTTCTTACCCGTTCATTACAGTCCCTTACATGTTCTCTGTACAACTTTTATACTCAGTATTCATGTTCACAATATTCATTAACTTTTCTTACATGTTTCTGTGTTCTTGC
>WNGS01048711.1:0-10727 GCA_020271785.1 Procambarus virginalis | reverse complement strand
TTGACTGGGGAATAAGTGTTAGTTAAGAAATGATGACAAGTTTATTATTTTAGTTGATTGACGATGGCATAAAGTTAGTTATAAACAGTGTTGGAAAGTTTCCTTTGGCAATTTTAGCTAAGGAAAGACAAGAAAATATGATGGCGGAGACTATTTTTTGTGCTTCACAAAGGTATCATGTCAGTTAAGAAGAGCGATGAAAGATATCTTTAGCTATTTTTACTTACTGACGAAATATAATGGCTGACGAGGAATGTTGAACAAGACTATTTTTAGCGAAGTGAACGGTTACTTTAGTTAAGAACAATGTTGCAAAGAGGCTAAACTTGACTATTTCAGATGGAGAGAAGTGATATTTCAGTAAGAAATGACAAGGAAACATGATGAAAGTGTCTATTTTTTAGTTGACTGACGAATACTTTAGTTAAAACAAAGTTGATGAAACGTGGGAGAACGTGGATATGACCAGGGAGCTGGTCGGCCGAGCGGACAGCACGCTGGACTTGGTGATCCTGGTGGTCCTGGGTTCGATCCCAGGCGCCGGCGAGAAACAATGGGCAGAGTTTCTTTCACCCTATGCCCCGGTTACCTAGCAGTAAAATAGGTACCTGGGTGTTAGTCAGCTGTCACGGGCTGCTTCCGGGGGGTGGAGGCCTGGTCAAGGACCGGGCCGCGGGGACACTAAAAAAAAGCCCCGTAAATCATCTCAAGATAACCCTCAAGATAACGTGGCTTTTTCTGATGAATGATGGATAAGGTTAGTTATGAATAGTATTGGAAAGTTTCCTTTGACTATTTTTAGTTAAGAGCAAGGAATATTTTTTAGTTAAGAATAGTGTTGAACGCGATTAATCTGATTATTCTCTGTTGCTTGACAAGTAATTTTTAGTTAAGAAGTTACAAGAAAAGTCTGTCTTGGTAAATTTGGTACGGAATAAAGGGTAGATTTCTTTAAGACCAGTTTTGTGAAGAACATTTTGAAATTATGGAGAACAAGAATATTGAGTATAAGAGTTGAACAGGCCGCATGTGAGGAACATAACGAATATGAAAGAACACAGAGAACATGTAAAAGAAGGTGATGAAGAAAGAGAAAATTGTGAGGAACATGAATAAAATTGTACGGAGAATATGAGATGAGAATGAAAAGAACATAGCGAACTTTGGGAAATAAGAACTGGAAGAGATTATGAAAAAATGTAAGAGAATGAGAGGAACATATGGAATATTGGCAAAAGAACACAGAAACATGTAAGAAAAGTTAATGAATACTGTGAACATGAATACTGATGTATAAAAGTTGTACAGAGAACATGTAAGGGACTGTAATGAACGTGTAAGAACATGTAGTGGAGGAATGGAAGAAACATTGTAAACTTAGGCTGAGAACATGTGCGAACGTGTAAAGGATTGAGAGAGATTGTAAGTGTTGGTACTGAGATGTACGGAACACATGCAAGAACATGCAAAGTAGAAAGAGTAGTGAGATGGGCGATGAACATGCTGGGACTTGTAATGGAAGGAAGGAGTTGGTTATATTTACATATGAGTCATGTTAACAATATGATAGGTCGTAGTACTAGTTGTTTAAGTCTTGTATAAATGGAAAGAACTAGAGAATATGTAAGACTACGTACAGATCTGTGGAGCTCGTTAACTGTTAGATTTTGAATTACATACGTTTTGAAGTATGTCTGCTATAAATTTCGGGAAAAATGGTCTGTTACTAACGAACTTCTACAAATGAAACTAAGGTGGGGACACATGAGCTGGAGTCTCGGTAACTGACTTGATCTTATTTACGGAGTCTGATATACAGCGGGTATAAGTTTCAGGGAAATTGAATATGGTATTAACGAAGATACAAGAGGGAACCAAAGCTGAGGACAGGAGCTAGAACTCAGTAATTGTTCGGATCATATTCTACGTTTGAAATAAAAATGTTTAAAATTTAAGGGGGATTGGACTGTAGTAAAGATGTTATGAGAGTGGGTTAAGGCGAGGAACAGTAGCTAGAACTTGGTATTTGTTCGGATCTTATTTAATACATCTGAATTACAGAGGATATAACATTTTCAGGGGAATTTTTTTGATATAGATATTAACGAAGACATGTAGAGGGAACGTAGGGCTGGAGACGAGAGCTGGAGCTGCGTAACTAAATTACTGTATTGTACTATGACTTGAAATATGACGGATTAAAATTTTAGGGGGATTGGATTGATAGTAAAGAAGTTAGGGGATAAACTATAGAGCTGAGGACAAGAGCTGGAGCTCGGTAACTGAACTTGATCTTATTACTGTGTCTGAAGTACAGAGGGTAAAAATTTCAGGGAATTTGATTAGGTATTAACGAAGTATATGAGAGAGAACTAAGGCGGAGGCAAGAGCTAGAGTGTGTAATTGTGATATCTTTACTTACTCAGTCAGAAGTATGGCGGGTTTACATTTTATGAAGATTGATGGGTTATTAACGAAGGTGTGCGATGGAACTAAGGTGGAGGACAAGAGCTGGAGCTCAGTAACTAAATTATGTATTGTACTGACGATTTGAAAGCATGGCTATTTAAAATTTTAGGGGGATTGGACTGTTAGTAAGAAGTAGGGATAAACTAAGGTGGGGACAGGAGCTAGAACGTGCTTACTAACACGATTTATTTGTGTAAAACTGACTAGTTTAATGAAAAGGAACAACATATACGATGTCTAAATAGCTTGTAGGAAATTCGAATGAATAATTATGACTTACCTGGTAGAGAGAGGAGAGAGAGATGAGAGAGAGAGAGGGAGGGCGGTAGAGATTATTACGGAGAAACAATGATAAGATAAGAAATTACGGATGTGACTTGGTAAGATTAAGGAGTGACTTGCCCCAGGGCGTCTGGTAGGCTGGCTGGAGTGAGGTCCAACACACGGTGTCTGCAGGGTTAGGGAGGGGGGTGTGTGAGGTAAGGGGGGAGGAGGGGTGTGTGAGGTGGGAGCAGGAGATGTAGGGGGGGAGGGGGAAGGTTAGAGGTAATGATTTAGTTATATAGTTGTATTCGCTTCTAAGTAAGAATTGCTACTTAAACATATACGGCCTAAAATAACTGTTTATGACATTTAGTCTCGGTAATACGAAAGCTAACTTTGCCCTGATTTTTTATAACAACTTCTAAGATTTTCCTACTTATTTCCCTCATAAGAACTCTTTAACAAACTTCTCAGATCTCAGAAATTATTTTCCTCATAAAAAACCTTCTAACTCCAAATTGGGAGTGCCAATTTCGTCTGAAAAACCATGCAGCGTAGCAGTCCCTTTTTTGAATTTCTCCCATAAGAACTTTAACAAACTTCTATGACTTTATTTTCATCATAAGAACACTTAACTGAACTTCTAAAATCTCAGAAATTACTTTCTCATTAGAATTCTCTAATTCCAATTTCTGTGACTGCCAAATTTTACCTGAAACCCCTGGCAGCGTAGCGTCCCTTTTTTCAAGAAACAAAAAAGGGCCCATACGGCCTGGGGCCGCAGCTTCCCTTTTTTCCCAGAAAAAAAAAGGCCGCTGCGCTGCCATCCATACTACTCGCCCGGTAGGCTGGCTGGAGTGAGGTCATCACAGGTGTCGCAGGGGTAGGAGGGAAGGGGGAGGGGGGTGTGTGAGGTAAGATGACTCGCGGGTGGGAGGGAGGGTGTGAGGTGGGAGCAGGGAGATGTAGGGGGGAGGGGGGATGTGCTAGGATAATGATTCATGAGCTATATACTAGTTTCTAAGTACGAATCCTACTTAAATGTATACGGCCTAAATATTGGCTATATTATAGGTAAGAACTCTGAAAAAATTGAATTTTCCCTATAAGAACTTTAACAAACTAATATGACATTATTTCATAATAAGAACTCTTAACAACTTCTAAGACTTGCTTTATTTGAAATAGAAGTTGAAAAATCCACGATTGAAAACAAAAATCGCCCGTAGAGTTTACCTGGAAATGCTGTGACACAGACATGATATTTCTAAATTTACCTGAAAAACCTGTGACACAAACGTGATATTTTTCCAAAACCAAATATCACGTCTGCGGGGTCTTCCCTACTACTTACCACCACACACCAGCTGTGCACCACCACACACACACCAGCTGTGTACCATCACACACACACGATCTGTGTACCACCGCACACTCCAGCTGTGTACCACCACTCAAACCAGCTGTGTACCACCAAACACACCAGCTGTGTACCACAACACACACTCCAGCTGTGTACCACCACACACCAGCTGTAAACCACCACACAGACCAGCTGTGTACCATCACACACCAGTTGTGTACCAGCACACACCTGTTATATTCAAATTCCCCGCCAGTTGGAACATAACCAATCACAGGCGAGTAGGCCTCTGACGTCATGTCACATTCACAGTCTCCAGCCATGCTTGCAGCAGGCTCAGTTAGCTCCACAGACCCACAGTAGTAGGACCTCGGCTGGCCAGATATATATCTTGTTGCCTTAGCCAATAAATCAACGAACCAACATCTGTGTCTACATTCAACCCCCACACAAGGCAAAGAATACTGGTAGCAGCAGTGGGACCTAGAAATTTTTTTTCTGGGAATTCAAGTTAACCCAGCATCGCCTCGTGCAACCGCCTCCATACGCCACCATCCTGCAACCCACGCGTCAAATATTGTGTCAGACCGGGGTCCTGCCATCAACCACTACTCCAGACCAACGTATCAGAAGTAAGGGTTAATAATTTCCTGTTTGAGCGCAAATTCATCAGTGAGAAGGGAAGATTCCCGCGCCAGCTATTTTTTTGAATCGGGCGCCACGTGGAGCCACCTACAGCACATCGCCACCTACTCCACCACCTACCACCATCTCCACCACCTACCACGATCTCCACCACCTACCACCATCTCAAGCTTTGTGAGTGTTCACGCTAATGCAATCGCCGTCAACCATCGTCGCAAGTGTCAATTGATAATTGTGGGGTGTTCTACAAGTTATTCAAGAGAAATTGTTGAAAAAAAAAAGACTATGATTGTTTGTTTATAGTGTCGCTACGCCGCCACATCGACGCCACGCTGCCACATCGACACCTCATCGCTTCTCACCATCACCGCCAGCCTCTGCTAAACCAATTGTGTGAATTTCGTCCTATTGTTTTCTCCACCGTCATCGTCGCAATATCGTTGTCTTAGAATTTATCTTCGTGCTCCCAATTCGTGTTACTGTGGGGTCCCCCAGCTTCGTGCAACCGCCGCTAGGAGCGTCGCCATCGTACCAGATGTAAACACGCCCCACATGTTCCTCTTCACACGTCTCGTCGTCGTTTGGTATTTGGCCACTGTTATATTGTAAATCCTGCAGCCCTGAGTTAAGTGGTCACGAGGTAATATATCGTGTACTACGTTTTAATGAAGTTTAACGTAAATAATATCCATAATATCCTGTGAATTAACCATTCAGTGACTTGTTAAATATTGGAGCTGAGTCCAGTACTCCATGCCCACAGTTTTCTTGTGTAATTTCAACATTCCTGCTTCTCACAGTAATTGATTTGAATATTAAGTGATCTACTAGTGTTATTGGTAAATTCAAATTCCAGAGAAGAAAGAAATAATTGTTTCTAGTAGTATATTTTGCATAATAGAAATTTATTTTTGAGATTTCCATAGACAATTGAACATAGAAAAATTCTGATATTTCTCCAGACCTAACTTTGAAATTAATCCTTTACGCATTTTATTTTACACTTTTATCATAGCATGTTACCCATGTGCCTGTGTCCAATTTGTTTTTGCTAAACCCATTTTTCATGCATTGCCACTTGTTGTGTTGAATCTTTTAATGAAATTTTGTAGTTGCATTTTCAGTTTTTATTCTAAATTACTGTGCTTAGTCTGGTTTAATTAATTTACATACATCTAATTCCAGTCATTTTTAATGAAAGATTGCTAAAATTAATTCACAATTTGCTTGTTCTTAATTATTTTCTTGCCTAGCCCAATTTAATAATTTTATTTCTGCCAATTTTTTTTACTTTAGCCAAGTTGATATTTTTTTGAGTGTTTATTTTGTGTATACTATATCTGATGCCAGGTGCACTTAATTATAATCTGCGTTCAAATATTAATTCCACGGCTGTAACAATGCCTACCACTGTTGAAACTCCCTCAGACTTAACAGGAGCAGTTGCTCATCCCAATGGCCAGAGATCAGCTCAGGAAATGGCTATTCCTCTTTTTGCTGGCGAATCGCGCCTTTTAGAATCTTGGTTTAGTAAGGTTGAAGCGAAAACAGTTGCACGTTTTTCTAAGCCTACTGATGCCGAATACTTGGCAATTGCACGGTCAGCTGTAGACACAACCAGAGGTGATGCACGTTTCGTTGTTGATGAGAAAGCCATTGTTAGCCTCCAGTCTTGGTCTGAATTTAAAGATTTCTTTCGCCGTCGCTTTGTTAATAAAGGAGACCTTGACCCGTATAGGTTAGTCAAGAAAATTGCCAATGCCACCATGCAGCCTGGTGAATCGTTTAATGCATTTACTAGCCGTCTCGATCAGTATCTTTATGCCCTAGTTTCGGCTATGAATAATTCGACTTGGTTAGATAAAGACAATAATCTGTCCCCTGAGTCTATGGCTAAAATGATAGCGTTTGGTACTTTAATGCATTTTGCCCCCGAGCATACTAAGCCAATCGTTGAGCAACAAAATTTTGGTGTTAAACATGAAATTGGTGAAGTATTTGAAGCCATTAACAATGCCGCTGATAAACTAGCTCCCCGAAGTGCTCAACTGTTGCCACCCTCTGATACTGTAAATGTAGTAACAAGCTCTCAGCATCCTCCTACAAATTCTCAAAACTCTTGGTCGCAGAACTGCACCCATGCTCGTAGCCCCCAGTCAAATTCAAATTCACCGCCTCATAAATTGCCGAAACGCCATAGTCCACAACCATCCGCTTCCTCATGTTGGCATTGTGGTAAAAGTAACCACATCGCAAGGGACTGTTGGTCCGCACCTAGATCATCACCTCCTAGACAATTCTCTCGGTCTCCTCGTCAATCTAATCATTCTAGGCTACCATATTGCAAGTACCATAAGCAAGTCGGTCACCACACTGCGGATTGTAGAGCTAGGCAAAGGGCATCTCCACCTCGTAACTCCCATGGTCAGTCTTGGCGAGGCTCACAGCGTCCAAGACATTATCAGAACCCTCGTAATTACAACTCCCAGCCCAACTATAATGCAATTTCAAATTATAATACTCAGTCGCAGAATGCTGGAGTTCAGAATGTTCACTCCATGTCGTCGGGAAACCCCCAAGGCCATCCGCTAACCAATTCAAGCTAGCCAGTCCTAGTGCCCTCCCTGTGTATTCAGTAGCTACCCAAAATAGATTTGGACACTTGACAGAGGAGGACACTGACTCTAGACCAGTTGTAGATGTTGACGGAACCACAGTACATTTAACCCAGACAAGACGCAGATATCCCAGACAACATAAGTCAAAAGTAGTAACTTGTCCAGTCTCAAGTGATGGTCCCCTTGTATCAGCCATTGTACATGGTAGAGTTTTAAAAGTTTTTCTTGATTCAGGTGCAAAAATTAATATTGTCAAGCCTTCAGCTCTTAGAGACATTGAAAGTAAGCACCCAACTACTTTAAAACAGTCACACATTCCTTTTCTAAGTGGTATTTCAGGAAATAAAGTAAAAGTTCAGGGTGAAATTGACCTCCCACTCAAGTTCAATGATGTCACATTGTCTATAACATGTTTAGTTGTTGACATTATTCATTTTCCTGGAGACATTCTCTTAGGTCTGTACACCATGATTGATGAAAATATTGCATTGTTTCCCCATCGTTGGAACATAAGTATCAAAGACCATATCATACCCTTGTGTAGCATGTATCGACAGGGCCATGAGTTCAATCTTCATCGGACTACGTTAATTTCGTTGACACCGCCTTGCTAGCGTAGGTTGTGTCAGATCATTGTCGTGTTAGCATACCCGAGAAAATAGGCACTCGATTGAAGCATCGTAGTGGTGCAGTTGTTAAGGAGAGTGAGTATCGGGATCTTCTGGAAGGGGACGCCCTAACAGATTCTCGTTGTCTTGCTCGCCTGGCAGCTTCCATCTCTGAAGTCAGTGGTTCCACGGCTACTGACACTGTGCTGCACTCTCATTCTCTCACCAGAATAAGAGTTAAGGTTCAGGGAGTGCCTGAGTTGTCGGATGTGATTGCGGAAAGTGAAACGTGTAAAGTGAATGGTACGTTTGTTGAACCCTCCTGGCACACAGTGCAGGACGGTACTGTTACATTATTTATTGCAAACACTAGTAATGCCGACATCCATCTCCAGTCTGGTACCCATGTTGTAGATTTTGCCCATTACTCGTTACCGGTGCGAGTTGTGGATGATGTCTCCATGGATCATACTGTTTGTACTCTCACGCCAGGAGAACAAGGATCTCAGCCAGAGGTGCAAGCGCAACACCTCAGTCCTACTGATTTTCCTGACTCTGTGGCTCAGCTTTTGGAAATTTTGAACAGAATAGAGCCGTTGTCGCCCTACCAGGAGAAAAGTTAGGTCTCACTCCTCTCATTACACATAAAATTCCACTTGAACAAGGAACTACCCTATTTATGTACCAGCTTACCGTCTTCCCCATTCTCAGAGAGCAGAAGCCGATAGACTTATAGAGGAAATGCTACAGAGTGATGTAATCGAATCGAGTAATTCACCATGGAACGCTCCATTGATTCTTGTACCAAAGCGAGATGGGACTTGGAGACCTGTAATCGATTATCGAAAGCTTAACAGAGTAACAATACCTGATCGTTTCCCACTTCCAGTTCTAAATGATTTGTTGCAAAGTATTGGTCGTAATAAAGTATTCTCAACGTTAGATTTGTTGCAGGGATTCTGGCAAATCCCCCTTGATGAAGAAAGTAAACAATTGACAGCCTTTAGTACTCCCAATGGTCATTTTCATTTCAAAAGAATGCCATTTGGTTTGCGGAGTAGTCCAATAACTTTTTCACGGCTCATGACAAATCTATTTCGTCGATTGATAGGAAGTACACTTCTAGTTTACCTTGATGATCTCATAATCATGTCGCAAGATGTTCAGACTCATTTCCAGAACCTTGAAAAAGTACTTGCAAAGCTCGCTGAAGCTAATTTAAAAATAAAGCTTGCAAAATGTTCATTTTTAAAAGAGAAGATTAATTTCCTAGGTCATACAGTTACACCTTCAGGTATTACATTGAATGAATCAAAAATTATTGCTGCCCGTGATTTTCCAACGCCTCGTACCGCAGAAGCCGTAAGACAGTTCACAGGTCTTGTAGGATTTTATCGTTCATTTATTGCTGGATTCTCTATTATAGCCGCTCCACTTTACAAGTTGCAAAGAAAAGATGAACCCTTTGTTTGGGGAGAGGCCCAGGATCAGTCATTCAAAAAACTCAAAGCAGCCTTGATTTCGTCACCTGTCCTTAGGTACCCAGATTTTTCTAAACCTTTTACGTTGGTTACAGATGCTAGTGACATAGGTTTAGGTGCTGCATTACTTCAAACAGAAGGTCACAGAGATCACGCAATAGCTTATGCTAGCCGTACATTATCTAAAGAAGAGAAAAATTATAGCGCAACAGAACGAGAAGCCTTAGCAGTTGTCTGGGCACTTAAACATTTCAGAGATACAATTTACAATTACCCAGTTCATGTTCTTACAGATCACCAACCATTAATTCCCTTGTTCAAAAATAAGAATCCAGTTGGAAAGTTTGCTAGATATTTGCTCACAATTCAAGAATTCAATCCCACATTTGGATATATTCCAGGAAAGCAAAATGTTGTAGCCGATGCGTTTTCTCGACACGTAGCTGCGATTCAGTTAAATTACCCAGCATTAGATGCTACAGTAGTAGAAACGGAACAGCGACAAGACCCCATATGGGCACCCGTCATTAAATTTTTGACTAAGCAAGACACTCGCCCGATTCATAAACCGCCAGTACCATTGAAAGAACTAGTTATGTTAGACAATTTACTGTGTAGAGTAGTAAAGCTAGGGACAGCCCCGAGGAAATGTTGTCAGTTAGTTGTTCCAGCTGTCTTGGTACCAACTGTGTTAAAAATTATCCATGATGCTCCTGCAAGTGCACATCCAGGAAAGGATCGTACACTCCAACAAGGTCGATTAAAGTATTTTTGGCCAAAAATGGCTAAGGACATTGCTCATTATGTTGACAGATGTTTAACTTGCCTACAGCACAAGGGACATGTTTCAGGACCTAATCCAATTCAGATGTACCCAACAACTAAAGCTCCTTGGGAACGAGTATCGATGGATCTATTGACCAATTTTGCTGAAACAGAGAAGGGAACAAACATTTGCTTGTAATGGTCGATAATTTTTCACGATTTTGCGAACTAGTTCCTATCCCGAAACAAACAGCAGAAACTATAGCCAGTGCATTCCATGACCACATAATTTGTAGATATAGTATGCCTAAAGTAATCCTTTCAGATAATGGTCCAGAATTCAGTAATAGTATTTTAACTAGCTTGTGTGATTTATATAACATTAAAAAATGTAGCATCATCCTTATCATCCGGCAAGTAACGGATTAGCTGAACGTACTAACAGGAAAGTTTAGATGCCTTGGAGGCACTTTGAATTTGATAAAAACAATGGGATGTTTTATACCCTTAATTC
>WNGS01048709.1:0-32435 GCA_020271785.1 Procambarus virginalis | reverse complement strand
CAGTAGGACTCTAAAGGCAGCATTGGTCATCTGGTGACGTCACACATAGTTGACTAGTTAGGTGCTGTGATACCTTGACACTTATACGCTAATGGCCAACAATACCTATCCCATACTGAGGTCGCTTTTTGCGACGTCGCTAAACAACAACTGGTCTGTAGTTTGTTTGTTATATAATAAGTTAGGTTAGGATGGTTTGCTAGGGTTTTTGAAATGAATAACAGAAATAGGAGCAATGAGCGAAAATACGAGCCAATGTAGCTGAATATCGACTCTGATGAAGCACAGGGTACAGTTGAGGTATTAAGCCTGATTAAGAGTTCGCACTAATGTGTGAACCTCCTGGGATTCGCATTTAGCACGTTGACGCCTCGCACCGCATTAGGAATGATGACGTCAGAAAAGAAGATAACTGCAGAAGGCCTTATTTCAAAACATGAGAGGCTTGCTTTTACTGATGAGTATTTTGATTTGTTATATGCTACAGTAAGGTGTGGGAGGCATGTTTTGAGCGAATGTGAGATGCGCATATATATTTTTGCACGTGTAAATACATTTATGCGTTTGTACACGCCCGGACAGGTGTACACACTCGGACAGGTGTACACACTCGGACAGGTGTACACGCTCGGACAGGTGTACACGCTCGGACAGGTGTACACGCCCGGACAGGCGTACACGCCCGAACAGGTGTACACGCTCGGACAGGTGTACACGCTCGGACAGGTGTACACGCTCGGACAGGTGTACACACTCGGACAGGTGTACACACTCGGACAGGTGTACACACTCGGACAGGTGTACACGCCCGGACAGGTGTACACACACGGACAGGTGTACACACTCGGACAGGTGTATACGCTCGGACAGGTGTACACGCGCGGACAGGTGTACACGCCCGGACAGGTGTACACGCACGGACAGGTGTACACGCTCGGACAGGTTACACGCTCGGACAGGTGTACACGCTCGGACAGGTGTACACGCTCGGACACGTGTACACGCTCGGACAGGTGTACACGCTCGGACTTGTGTACACGCTCGGACAGTTGTACACGCTCGGACAGGTGTACACACTCGGACAGGTGTACACGCTCGGACAGGTGTACACACTCGGACAGTGTACACGCTCGGACAAGTGTACACACTCGGACAGGTGTATACGCTCGGACAGGTGTACACGCGCGGACAGGTGTACACGCTCGGACAGGTGTACGCGCACGGACAGGTGTATACGCTCGGACAAGTGTACACGCTCGGATAAGAGTACACGCTCAGACAGGTGTACACGCTCGGATAAGAGTACACGCTCAGACAGGTGTACACGCTCGGATAAGAGTACACGCTCGGACAGGTGTACACACCCGGACAGGTGTACACGCCCGGACAGGTGTACACACACGGACAGGTGTACACACTCGGACAGGTGTACACGCGCGGACAGGTGTACACGTTCGGACAGTTGTACACACTCGGACAGGTGTACACACTCGGACAGGTGTACACACTCGGACAGTTGTACACGCTCGGACAAGTGTACACACTCGGACAGGTGTATACGCTCGGACAGGTGTACACGCGCGGACAGGTGTACACGTTCGGACAGGTGTACACGCACGGACAGGTGTACACGCTCGGACAGTTTACACGCTCGGACAGGTGTACACGCTCGGACAGGTGTACACGCTCGGACACGTGTACACGCTCGGACAGGTGTACACGCTCGGACACGTGTACACGCTCGGACAGTTGTACACGCTCGGACAGGTGTACACACTCGGACAGGTGTACACGCTCGGACAGGTGTACACACTCGGACAGTTGTACACGCTCGGACAAGTGTACACACTCGGACAGGTGTATACGCTCGGACAGGTGTACACGCGCGGACAGGTGTACACGCTCGGACAGGTGAACGCGCACGGACAGGTGTATACGCTCGGACAAGTGTACACGCTCGGATAAGAGTACACGCTCAGACAGGTGTACACGCTCGGATAAGAGTACACGCTCAGACAGGTGTACACGCTCGGATAAGAGTACACGCTCGGACAGGTGTACACGCTCGGACAGTTATACACGCTCGGACAGGTGTACACGCTCAGACAGTTGTACACGCTCGGACAGGTATACACGCTCGGATAAGAGTACACGCTCGGACAGGTGTACACGCTCGGACAGTTATACACGCTCGGACAGGTGTATACGCTCGGACAGTTATACACGCTCGGACAGATGTACACGCTCGGACAGGTGTACACGCTCGGACAGGTATACACGCGCGGACAGGTGTACACGCCCGGACAGGCGTACACGCCCGGACAGGTGTACACGCTCGGAGGTGTAAATAGACGGACAGGTGCACGTGGTTACGTCATGCATGTGTACACACCAAGATTTAATAGATATAATAATACTCAGTGAGCGATAAATGATAAAATATGACAGTATTTTTCTGTCCCTCTCTCTCTCTCTGTCTCTCTCTGTCTCTCTCTCTCTCTCTCTCTCTGTCTGTCTGTCTGTCTCTCTCTCTCTCTCTCTCTCTCTCTCTCTCTCTCTCTCTCTCTCTCTCTCTCTCTCTCTCTCTGTCTCTGTCTCTGTCTGTCTGTCTGTCTGTCTCTCTCTCTCTCTCTCTCTCTCTCTCTCTCTCTCTCTCTCTCTCTCTCTCTCTCTCTCTCTCTCTCTCTCTCTCTCTCTCTCTCTCTCTCCCTCTCTCTCTCTCTTTCTCTCTCTGATGTGCAAATGGAGGTGCAATTCAGTACTGTCATTAAGAAGAGTATAACAATTACCAGTTTATACAATTTCCGAGTTTATCAACTTTGATTTCACGCAGAGAAAATATAATTTACTATAAAATGAATAATACATGTTAACTACATAACATGTAAAGGACCCTCTTTAAGCCGGGCCAGGAACCCTTTGTTACCTGTTTAAGAGCCTTACACCATTTTTATAATCTTATTAAAACCCTCGCACCTGTTGTACTTTTTTCTCACGGTAATTATCTCTACCCAGTGTCCTAATATTATTATTACGCAGCAGCGTATGGTAAAGTGTATATTGAAGCCTATGGTGAAGTGTATGGTGAAGCCTATGGTGAAGTGTATGGTGAAGCCTATAGTGAAGTGTATGGTGAAGTGTATGGTGAAGTGTATTGTGAAGTGTATGGTGAAGCCTATGGTGAAGTGTATGGTGAAGCCTATGGTGAAGTGTAGGTGAAGCCTATGGTGAAGTGTATGGGAAGTGTATGGTGAAGCCTATGGTGAAGTGTATGGTGAAGCCTATAGTGAAGTGTATGGTGAAGCCTATGGTGAAGTGTATGGTGAAGTGTATTGTGAAGTGTATGGTGAAGTGTATTGTGAAGTGTATGGTGAAGCCTATGGTGAAGTGTAGGGTGAAGTGTATGGTGAAGTATATGGTGAAGCCTATGGTGAAGTGTATGGTGAAGCCTATGGTGAAGTGTATGGTGAAGCCTATGGTGAAGTGTATGGTGAAGCCTATGGTGAAGTGTATGGTGAAGTGTATGGCGAAGCCTATGGTGAAGTGTATTATGAAGTGTATGGTGAAGTATATGGTGAAGCCTATGGTGAAGTGTAGGGTGAAGTGTATGGTGAAGTATATGGTGAAGCCTATGATGAAGTGTATGGTGAAGCCTATGGTGAAGTGTATGGTGAAGCCTATGGTGAAGCCTATGGTGAAGTGTATGGTGAAGCCTATGGTGAAGTGTATGGTAAAGTGTATATTGAAGCCTATGCTGAAGTGTATGGTGAAGTGTATGGTGAAGTGTATGGTGAAGTATATGGTGAAGCCTATGGTGAAGTGTATGGTGAAGCCTATGGTGAAGTGTATGGTGAAGCGTATGGTGAAGTGTATGGTGAAGTGTATGGTGAAGCCTATGGTGAAGTGTATGGTGAAGTGTATGGTGAAGTATATGGTGAAGCCTATGGTGAAGTGTATGGTGAAGTGTATGGTGAAGTATATGGTGAAGCCTATGGTGAAGTGTAGGGTGAAGTGTATGGTGAAGTGTATGGTGAAGCGTATGGTGAAGTGTATGGTGAAGTGTATGGTGAAGTGTATGGTGAAGCCTATGGTGAAATGTAGGGTGAAGTGTATGGTGAAGTATATGTTGAAGTATATGGTGAAGTGTATGGTGAAGCCTATGGTGAAGTGTATGATGAAGCCTAGGGTGAAGTGTATGGTGAAGTGTATGGTGAAGTATATGATGAAGCCTATGGTGAAGTGTATGGTGAAGTGTATGGTGAAGTATATGGTGAAGCCTATGGTGAAGTGTAGGGTGAAGTGTATGGTGAAGTGTATGGTGAAGCTTATGGTGAAGTGTATTGTGAAGTGTATGGTGAAGCTTATGGTGAAGTGTATTGTGAAGTGTATGGTGAATTGTATGGTGAAGCCTATGGTGAAGTGTAGGGTGAAGTGTATGGTGAAGTATATGTTGAAGTATATGGTGAAGTGTATGGTGAAGCCTATGGTGAAGTGTATGGTGAAGCCTAGGGTGAAGTGTATATTGAAGCCTATGCTGAAGTGTATGGTGAAGTGAATGGTGAAGTGTATGGTGAAGTGTATGGTGAAGTGTAGGGAGAAGTATATGGTGAAGTGTATGGTGAAGCCTATGGTGAAGTGTAGGGTGAAGTGTATGGTGAAGTATATGGTGAAGTATATGGTGAAGTATATGGTGAAGTGTATGGTGAAGCCTATGGTGAAGTGTAGCGTGAAGTGTATAATGACGTGTACGGTGAAGTGTATGGTGAAGTATATGGTAAAGTTTTTTTTTTTATTATTATTATTTTCTACCACAGACGTGGCCACACATTTACAATGCTAAACAGAATATATACATTTTCTTCTGTCCTCCATGGACAGGGTTAGAGATGTGTTAAACATATAGTTCAAGGGTTTATTGAACAATCTAACACTGAAGGTGAGTCGGTGCTTTTAAAATGCTAACCTAACCTATATACGTAAATACATAGATACACAGATTTACGTATGCCTTACATAAAGTGTTCGATGTGTCTTTAACATAGTGTCATTAATGTACATTTACAAAGGTGAAATGTAATTCTGATCAGCTTCCATATATACTTTATACCCATATATATGCATACACACACATATACATATATACACACATGCATTCACAGACATTTGTCTCATTCACTCTTACAGAGTGAGATACCTGATAAAGAAACTAGTGTGCAATTAAGCACTTAATCACTGAAGGTGAATAAGGTGCTTTTACAAGTTCAGGTTATATAGTTACATCATATACATTGTATAATTAATCTATTAAATGGTCAGTCTTGTATACAAGTCCAATATATCATCAAGTGTTCCAGTACTCATATAGTAATTACAGAGTTAAGCATACCTTAGCCCAGGACGGCGAAAGTCAGTCAGTATGGGACATTCTACAATATAATGTTCAAGAGAGTGCATGTTTTCTCTTTCACAAAGTTGACACATTGTGTACTCGACATTTGGGTGAAATGTACGGTGAAGTGAATGGTGAAGTGTATGGTGAAGCCTATGGTCAAGTGTATGGTGAAGCCTATGGTCAAGTGTATGGTGAAGCCTATGGTGAAGTGCATGAGAAGTGAATGGTGAAGTGTATGGTGAAGTGTATGGTGAAGTGTATGGTGAAGTGTATGGTGAAGTGAATGGTGAAGTGTATGGTGAAGTGTATGGTGAAGTGTATTGTGAAGAGTATGGTGAATCTTATGGTGAAGTGTATGGTGAAACCTCTTGTGAAGTGTATGGTGAAGTGTGTGAAGTGTTTCGTGAAGTGTATGATGAAGTGTATGGTAATTGTATTGTGAAGTGTATGGTGAAGTGAATGGTGGAGTGTATGGTGAAGTGTATGGTGAAGTGTATGGTGGAGTGTATGGTGAAGTGCATGGTGAATTGCATGGTGAAGTGAATGGTGAAGTGTATGAAGTGTATGGTGAAGTGTATTGTGAAGAGTATGGTGAAGTGTATGGTGAAACCTATTGTGAAGTGTATGGTGAAGTGTGTGAAGTATTTGGTGAAGTGTATGGTGAAGTGTATGGTTAATTGTATTGTGAAGTGTATGGTGAAGTGAATGGTGGAGTGTATGGTGAAGTGTATGGTGGAGCATATGGTGGAGTATATGGTGGACTCTATGAAGTGTGTGGTGGAGTGTATTGGTGAAGTGTATGGTGAAGTGTATGGTGGAGTGTATGGTGAAGTGTATAATGGAGTGTATGGTGAAGGGTATGGTGAAGTGTACAGTGAGTCATATGGTGTAGTGTATGGTGAAGTTTATTGTGAAGTGTATGGTAGAATGTATGGTGAAGTGTATGGTGACGCCTATGGTGAAGTTTATGGTGGATTGTATGGTGACGTTTATGGTGGATTGTATGGTGGAGTCTATGATGAAGTGTAAGGTGAAGAATATGGTGAAGTGTATGGTTAGGTGTATGGTGAAGTGTACGGTGAGGCATATAGTGAAGTGTATAGTGAAGTGTATGGTGGAGTGTATAGTGAAGCGTATGGTGAAGTGTATGGTGAAGTGTACGGTGGAGTGTATGGTGAAGTGTATTGTGGAGTGTATGGTGGAGTGTATGGTGAAGTGTATGGTGAAGCATATGGTGAAGTGTATGGTGGAGTGTATAGTGAAGTGTATGGTGAAGCATATGGTGAAGTGAATGGTGAAGTGTATTGTGGAGTGTATGGTGAAGCATATAATGAAGTGAATTGTGAGTCATATGGTGAAGTGTATGGTGGAGTATATAGTGAGGTGTATGGTGAAGCGTATAGTGAAGTGTATGGTGAAGTGTATTGTGGTGTGTATGGTGAAGCGTATGGTGAAGTGTATGAAGTGTATCGTGAAGTTTATGAAGTGTATGTTGAAGTGTATGCTGGAGTGCATGGTGAAGTGTATGGTGAAGCATATGAAGCCTATGGTGGAGTGTATGGTGAAGTGTATGGTGAAATGTATGGTGAAGTGTACAGTGGAGCATATGGTGAAGTGAATGTTGGAGAGTATGGTGAAGTGTATAGTGAAGTGTAAAGTGGTGTGTATAGTGAAGTGTATGGTGAAGCATATGGTGAAGTGTATGATGGATTGTATGGTGAAGTGTATGGTGAAGCATATGGTGAAGTGTATGGTGGAGTGTATGGTGAAGTTTAAAATGGAGTGTATGGTGAGGATTATGGTGAAGCGTATGGTGGAGTGTATGGTGGAGTGTTTTGTGAAGTGTATGGTGAAAAATATGAAGTGTATGGTGGAGTGTATGGTAAAGTGTATGGTGAAGTGTATGGTGGAGTGGATGGTGAAGAGTATTGTGAAGAGTATGGTGAAGTGTATTGTGGAGTGTACAGTGAAGCACATGGTGTAGTGTATGGTGGAGTGTATGGTGAAGTGTATGGTGAAGCGTATGGTGAAGTGTATGGCGAAGCATATGGTGAAGCACATGGTGTAGTTTATGATGGAGTGTATTGTGGAGTGTATGGTGAAGTATATGGGGAAGTGTATATTGAAGCATATGGTGAAGTGTACGGTGAAGTGTATGATTAAGTGTATGGTGAAGTGTTTGGTGAAGCGTATGGTGAAGCATATGGTGGACTGTATGGTGTGGTGTATGGTGAAGTGTATGGTGAAGTTTATAGTGAAGTGTATGGTGAAGCGTATGGTTTAATGTATAGTGAAGTGTATTGTGGAGTGTATGGTGAAGTGTAAGGTGGAGTGTATGGTGAAGAGAATAGTAAAGTGTATGTTGGAGTGAATGGTGAAGTGTATTGTGAAGCATATTGTGAAATGTATGGTTGAGTGTATAGTGAAACATATGGTGAAGCGTATGGTGAAGTGTATGGTGAAGCATATGGTGAGGTGTATGGTGAAGTGTATTGTGAAGCGTATGGTAGAGTGTATAGTGAAGTGTACGCTGAAGTGTATCGTGAGGTCTATGGTGAAGTGTATTGTGAAGTGTATGGTGAAGCATATGGTGGAGTGTATGGTGGAGTGTATGGTGAGGTGTATAGTGAAGTGTAAGGTGAAGTGTATGGTGAAGTGTATAATGGAATGTATGGTGAAGTGTATGGTGAAGTGTATGGTGAAAAGTGCGGTGAAACATATGGTGGATTGTATGGTGGAGTGTATGGTGAGGTGTATGGTGAAGTGTATGGTGGAGTGTATGGTGAAGTGTATGGTGGAGTGTATGGTGAAGTGTATGGTGAAGTGTATAGTGGAGTGTATGGTGGAGTGTATTGTGAAGTGTATGATGGAGTGTATGGTGGAGTGTATGGTGAAGTGTACGATGAAGTGTATGGTGGAGTGTATGGTGAAGTGTATGGTGAAGCTATGGTTGAGTTTATGGTGAAGTGTATGGTGAAATGTACGATAAAGCAGATGGTGAAGTGTATGGTGGAGTGTATGGTGAAATGTGCGGTGAAACATATGGTGGAGTGTATGGTGAAGTGTATGATGGAGTGTATGGTGAAGTGTATGGTGAAGTTTATGGTGGAGTGTATGGTGAAGTGTATGATGGAGAGTATGGTGAAGTGACTGGTTAAGCATATGTTGAAGTGTATGGTGGAGTGTATGGTGAAGTGTATGATGGAGTGTATGGTGGAGTGTATGGTGAAGTGTACGGTGAACCATATGGTGGAGTGTATGGTGACGTGTACGATGAAGTGTATGGTGGAGTGTATTGTGGAGTGTATGGTGAAGTGTATGGTGAAGAGTATGGTGAAGTGTATAGTGAAGTGTATGGTTGAGTGTATGGTGAAGTGTATGGTGAAGCGTATTGTGAAGTGTATGGTGAAGTGTATGGTGGAGTGTATAGTGAAGTGTATGGTGAAGCGTATTGTGAAGCATATGGTGAATTGTATGGTGGAGTGTATGGTGAAGTGTACGGTGAAGCATATGGTGGAGTGTATGGTGAAGTGTAGGGTGAAGTGTATGGTGAAGTATATGTTGAAGTATATGGTGAAGTGTATGGTGAAGCCTATGGTGAAGTGTATGGTGAAGCCTAGGGTGAAGTGTATATTGAAGCCTATGCTGAAGTGTATGGTGAAGTGAATGGTGAAGTGTATGGTGAAGTGTATGGTGAAGTGTAGGGAGAAGTATATGGTGAAGTGTATGGTGAAGCCTATGGTGAAGTGTAGGGTGAAGTGTATGGTGAAGTATATGGTGAAGTATATGGTGAAGTATATGGTGAAGTGTATGGTGAAGCCTATGGTGAAGTGTAGCGTGAAGTGTATAATGACGTGTACGGTGAAGTGTATGGTGAAGTATATGGTAAAGTTTTTTTTTTTATTATTATTATTTTCTACCACAGACGTGGCCACACATTTACAATGCTAAACAGAATATATACATTTTCTTCTGTCCTCCATGGACAGGGTTAGAGATGTGTTAAACATATAGTTCAAGGGTTTATTGAACAATCTAACACTGAAGGTGAGTCGGTGCTTTTAAAATGCTAACCTAACCTATATACGTAAATACATAGATACACAGATTTACGTATGCCTTACATAAAGTGTTCGATGTGTCTTTAACATAGTGTCATTAATGTACATTTACAAAGGTGAAATGTAATTCTGATCAGCTTCCATATATACTTTATACCCATATATATGCATACACACACATATACATATATACACACATGCATTCACAGACATTTGTCTCATTCACTCTTACAGAGTGAGATACCTGATAAAGAAACTAGTGTGCAATTAAGCACTTAATCACTGAAGGTGAATAAGGTGCTTTTACAAGTTCAGGTTATATAGTTACATCATATACATTGTATAATTAATCTATTAAATGGTCAGTCTTGTATACAAGTCCAATATATCATCAAGTGTTCCAGTACTCATATAGTAATTACAGAGTTAAGCATACCTTAGCCCAGGACGGCGAAAGTCAGTCAGTATGGGACATTCTACAATATAATGTTCAAGAGAGTGCATGTTTTCTCTTTCACAAAGTTGACACATTGTGTACTCGACATTTGGGTGAAATGTACGGTGAAGTGAATGGTGAAGTGTATGGTGAAGCCTATGGTCAAGTGTATGGTGAAGCCTATGGTCAAGTGTATGGTGAAGCCTATGGTGAAGTGCATGAGAAGTGAATGAGTGAATGGTGAAGTGTATGGTGAAGTGTATGGTGAAGTGTATGGTGAAGTGTATGGTGAAGTGATGGTGAAGTGTATGGTGAAGTGTATGGTGAAGTGTATTGTGAAGAGTATGGTGAATCTTATGGTGAAGTGTATGGTGAAACCTCTTGTGAAGTGTATGGTGAAGTGTGTGAAGTGTTTCGTGAAGTGTATGATGAAGTGTATGGTTAATTGTATTGTGAAGTGTATGGTGAAGTGAATGGTGGAGTGTATGGTGAAGTGTATGGTGAAGTGTATGGTGGAGTGTATGGTGAAGTGCATGGTGAATTGCATGGTGAAGTGAATGGTGAAGTGTATGAAGTGTATGGTGAAGTGTATTGTGAAGAGTATGGTGAAGTGTATGGTGAAACCTATTGTGAAGTGTATGGTGAAGTGTGTGAAGTATTTGGTGAAGTGTATGGTGAAGTGTATGGTTAATTGTATTGTGAAGTGTATGGTGAAGTGAATGGTGGAGTGTATGGTGAAGTGTATGGTGGAGCATATGGTGGAGTATATGGTGGACTCTATGAAGTGTGTGGTGGAGTGTATTGGTGAAGTGTATGGTGAAGTGTATGGTGGAGTGTATGGTGAAGTGTATAATGGAGTGTATGGTGAAGGGTATGGTGAAGTGTACAGTGAGTCATATGGTGTAGTGTATGGTGAAGTTTATTGTGAAGTGTATGGTAGAATGTATGGTGAAGTGTATGGTGACGCCTATGGTGAAGTTTATGGTGGATTGTATGGTGACGTTTATGGTGGATTGTATGGTGGAGTCTATGATGAAGTGTAAGGTGAAGAATATGGTGAAGTGTATGGTTAGGTGTATGGTGAAGTGTACGGTGAGGCATATAGTGAAGTGTATAGTGAAGTGTATGGTGGAGTGTATAGTGAAGCGTATGGTGAAGTGTATGGTGAAGTGTACGGTGGAGTGTATGGTGAAGTGTATTGTGGAGTGTATGGTGGAGTGTATGGTGAAGTGTATGGTGAAGCATATGGTGAAGTGTATGGTGGAGTGTATAGTGAAGTGTATGGTGAAGCATATGGTGAAGTGAATGGTGAAGTGTATTGTGGAGTGTATGGTGAAGCATATAATGAAGTGAATTGTGAGTCATATGGTGAAGTGTATGGTGGAGTATATAGTGAGGTGTATGGTGAAGCGTATAGTGAAGTGTATGGTGAAGTGTATTGTGGTGTGTATGGTGAAGCGTATGGTGAAGTGTATGAAGTGTATCGTGAAGTTTATGAAGTGTATGTTGAAGTGTATGCTGGAGTGCATGGTGAAGTGTATGGTGAAGCATATGAAGCCTATGGTGGAGTGTATGGTGAAGTGTATGGTGAAATGTATGGTGAAGTGTACAGTGGAGCATATGGTGAAGTGAATGTTGGAGAGTATGGTGAAGTGTATAGTGAAGTGTAAAGTGGTGTGTATAGTGAAGTGTATGGTGAAGCATATGGTGAAGTGTATGATGGATTGTATGGTGAAGTGTATGGTGAAGCATATGGTGAAGTGTATGGTGGAGTGTATGGTGAAGTTTAAAATGGAGTGTATGGTGAGGATTATGTGTGAAGCGTATGGTGGAGTGTATGGTGGAGTGTTTTGTGAAGTGTATGGTGAAAATATGGTGAAGTGTATGGTGGAGTGTATGGTAAAGTGTATGGTGAAGTGTATGGTGGAGTGGATGGTGAAGAGTATGTGAAGAGTATGGTGAAGTGTATTGTGGAGTGTACAGTGAAGCACATGGTGTAGTGTATGGTGGAGTGTATGGTGAAGTGTATGGTGAAGCGTATGGTGAAGTGTATGGCGAAGCATATGGTGAAGCACATGGTGTAGTTTATGATGGAGTGTATTGTGGAGTGTATGGTGAAGTATATGGGGAAGTGTATATTGAAGCATATGGTGAAGTGTACGGTGAAGTGTATGATTAAGTGTATGGTGAAGTGTTTGGTGAAGCGTATGGTGAAGCATATGGTGGACTGTATGGTGTGGTGTATGGTGAAGTGTATGGTGAAGTTTATAGTGAAGTGTATGGTGAAGCGTATGGTTTAATGTATAGTGAAGTGTATTGTGGAGTGTATGGTGAAGTGTAAGGTGGAGTGTATGGTGAAGAGAATAGTAAAGTGTATGTTGGAGTGAATGGTGAAGTGTATTGTGAAGCATATTGTGAAATGTATGTTGAGTGTATAGTGAAACATATGGTGAAGCGTATGGTGAAGTGTATGGTGAAGCATATGGTGAGGTGTATGGTGAAGTGTATTGTGAAGCGTATGGTAGAGTGTATAGTGAAGTGTACGCTGAAGTGTATCGTGAGGTCTATGGTGAAGTGTATTGTGAAGTGTATGGTGAAGCATATGGTGGAGTGTATGGTGGAGTGTATGGTGAGGTGTATAGTGAAGTGTAAGGTGAAGTGTATGGTGAAGTGTATAATGGAATGTATGGTGAAGTGTATGGTGAAGTGTATGGTGAAAAGTGCGGTGAAACATATGGTGGATTGTATGGTGGAGTGTATGGTGAGGTGTATGGTGAAGTGTATGGTGGAGTGTATGGTGAAGTGTATGGTGGAGTGTATGGTGAAGTGTATGGTGAAGTGTATAGTGGAGTGTATGGTGGAGTGTATTGTGAAGTGTATGATGGAGTGTATGGTGGAGTGTATGGTGAAGTGTACGATGAAGTGTATGGTGGAGTGTATGGTGAAGTGTATGGTGAAGCATATGGTTGAGTTTATGGTGAAGTGTATGGTGAAATGTACGATAAAGCAGATGGTGAAGTGTATGGTGGAGTGTATGGTGAAATGTGCGGTGAAACATATGGTGGAGTGTATGGTGAAGTGTATGATGGAGTGTATGGTGAAGTGTATGGTGAAGTTTATGGTGGAGTGTATGGTGAAGTGTATGATGGAGAGTATGGTGAAGTGACTGGTTAAGCATATGTTGAAGTGTATGGTGGAGTGTATGGTGAAGTGTATGATGGAGTGTATGGTGGAGTGTATGGTGAAGTGTACGGTGAACCATATGGTGGAGTGTATGGTGACGTGTACGATGAAGTGTATGGTGGAGTGTATTGTGGAGTGTATGGTGAAGTGTATGGTGAAGAGTATGGTGAAGTGTATAGTGAAGTGTATGGTTGAGTGTATGGTGAAGTGTATGGTGAAGCGTATTGTGAAGTGTATGGTGAAGTGTATGGTGGAGTGTATAGTGAAGTGTATGGTGAAGCGTATTGTGAAGCATATGGTGAATTGTATGGTGGAGTGTATGGTGAAGTGTACGGTGAAGCATATGGTGGAGTGTATGGTGAAGTGTATATTGAAGCGTATGGTGAAGTTTATGGTGGAGTGTATGGTGAAGTGTATGATGGAGTGTATGGTGAAGTGTATGGTGAAGCGTATGGTGAAGCGTATGGTGAGGTGTATGGTGAAGTGTATGGTGAAGCATATGGTGGAGTGTATGGTGAAGTGTATGGAGAAGTGTGGTGGAGTGTATGGTGAAGTGTACAGTGAAGCATATGGAGTGTATAGTGAAGTGTATGGTGAAGTGTATGATGAAGCATATGGTGAAGTGTATAGGTGAAGCGTATTGTGAAGTGTATGGTGAAGTGTACGGTGAGCATATGGTGCAGTGTATGGTGAAGTGTATGGTGAAGTGAATGGTGAAGTGTATGGTGAAGTGTATGGTGAAGTGTATGATAAAGCGTATGGTGAACTGTATGGTGAAGCGTATTGTCAAGTGTATGGTGAGCATATGGTGCAGTGTATGGTGAAGTGTATGGTGAAGTGAATGGTGAAGTGTATGGTGAAGTGGATGGTGAAGAGTATGGTGAAGTTTATGGTGGAGTGTATAGTGAAGTGTATGGTGAAGTGTATGTTGAAGTGTATGGTGGAGTGTATGTTGAAGCATATGGTGAAGCGTATGGTGAAGCGTATGGTGAAGTGTATGGTGAAGTGTAATGTGAAGCATATGGTGGAGTGTATGGTGAAGTGCATGGTGAATTGTATGGTGAAGTGTATGGTGAAGTGGATGGTGAAGTGTATGGTGAAGCGCATTGTGAAATGTATGGTGAAGTGTATAGTGGAGTGTATGTTGAAGCGTATGGTGAAGCGTATGGTGAAGCGTATGGTGAAGTGTATGGTGAAGTGTAATGTGAAGCATATGGTGGAGTGTATGGTGAAGTGTATGGTGAATTGTATGGTGAAGTGTATGGTGAAGTGGATGGTGACGAGTATGGTGAAGTGGATGGTGAAGTGTATGGTGGAGTGTATGGTGAAGTGTATGGTGGAGTGTATGGTGAAGTGTATGGTGAAGTGCATGGTGAAGTGGATGGTGGCGAGTATGGTGAAGAGGATGGTGAAGTGTATCGTGGAGTGTACAGTGAAGCACATGGTGTAGTGTATAGTGGAGTGTATTGTGGAGTGTATGGTGAAGTGTATGGTGAAGCGTATGGTGAAGTGTATGGTAAAGTGTATGGTGAAGTGTATGGTGAAGTGTATGGTGAAGTGTATGGTGAAGCATAAGGTGAAGTGTATGGTGAGGTGTATTGAGAAGCGTATGGTGAAGCATATGGTGGAGTGTATAGTGAAGTGTATGGTGAAGTGTATAGTGAAGTGTATGGTGGAGTGTATGGTGGAGTGTACAGTGAAGTGTATGGTGAAGCGTATGGTGAAATGTATGGTGAAGTGTATGGTGGAGTGTATGGTGAAGTGTAAGGTGGAGTGTATGGTGAAGTGTATGGTGGAGTGTATGGTGGAGTGTACAGTGAAGTGTATGGTGAAGCGTATGGTGAAGTGTATAGTGGAGTGAATGGTGAAGCACATAGTGAAGTGTATGGTGAAGCATGTGGTGAAGTGTATGGTGGAGTGTATGGTGAAGCATATGGTAAAGTGTATGGTGTAGTGTATGAAGTGTATGGTGGAGTGTATGGAGAAGTGCATGGTGAAGTATAAGGTGAAGTGTATTGTGAAGTGCATGAAGAGTATGGTGAAGTGTATGGTGAAGCCTATGGTGAAGTGAATGGTGAAGTGTATAGGTGAGTGTATGGTGAAGTGTATCGTGAAGTGTATGAAGTGTATTTTGAAGTGTATGGTAAAGTGTATGGTGAAGTGTATAGTGAGGCATATGAAGCCTATGGTGGAGTGTATACTGAAGTGTATGGTGAAGCATATGGGGAAGTGTATGGTGAAGTGCATGGTGAAGCGAATGGTGAAGCATATGGTGGAGTGCATGGTGGAGTGTATGGTGAAGTGTATGGTTAAGTGTATAGTGAAATGTATGGTGGAGTGTATGGTCAAGTGTATAGTGAAGTGTATAGTGAAGTGCTTGGTGAAGTGTATGGTGAAGTGTATGGTGAAGTGTGCAGTGAAGCATATGGTGGAGTGTATGGTGAAGTGTATGGTGGAGCATATCGTGAAGCATATGGTGGAGTGTATGGTGAAGAGTATGGTGAAGTGTATGGTGGAGCATATGGTGAAGCATATGGTGAAATGTATGGTGAAGAGTATGGTGGAGTGTAAGGTGAAGTGTATGGGGAAGTGTATATTGAAGCATATGGTGAAGTGTACGGTGAAGTGTATGATTAAGTGTATGGTGAAGTGTTTGGTGAAGCGTATGGTGAAGCATATGGTGGACTGTATGGTGTGGTGTATGGTGAAGTGTATGGTGAAGTTTATAGTGAAGTGTATGGTGAAGCGTATGGTTTAATGTATAGTGAAGTGTATTGTTGAGTGTATGGTGAAGTGTAAGGTGGAGTGTATGGTGAAGAGAATAGTAAAGTGTATGTTGGAGTGAATGGTGAAGTGTATTGTGAAGCATATTGTGAAATGTATGGTTGAGTGTATAGTGAAACATATGGTGAAGCATATGGTGAAGTGTATGGTGAAGCATATGGTGAGGTGTATGGTGAAGTGTATTGTGAAGCGTATGGTAGAGTGTATAGTGAAGTGTACGGTGAAGTGTATCGTGAGGTCTATGGTGAAGTGTATTGTGAAGTGTATGGTGAAGCATATGGTGGAGTGTATGGTGGAGTGTATGGTGAGGTGTATAGTGAAGTGTAAGGTGACGTGTATGGTGAAGTGTATAATGGAATGTATGGTGAAGTGTATGGTGGAGTTTATGGTGAAGTGTATGGTGAAGTGTATGGTGAAAAGTGCGGTGAAACATATGGTGGATTGTATGGTGGAGTGTATGGTGAGGTGTATGGTGAAGTGTATGGTGGAGTGTATGGTGAAGTGTATGGTGGAGTGTATGGTGAAGTGTATGGTGAAGTGTATAGTGGAGTGTATGGTGGAGTGTATTGTGAAGTGTATGATGGAGTGTATGGTGGAGTGTATGGTGAAGTGTACGATGAAGTGTATGGTGGAGTGTATGGTGAAGTGTATGGTGAAGCATATGGTTGAGTTTATGGTGAAGTGTATGGTGGAGTGTATGGTGAAATGTACGGTAAAGCAGATGGTGAAGTGTATGGTGGAGTGTATGGTGAAATGTGCGGTGAAACATATGGTGGAGTGTATGGTGAAGTGTATGATGGAGTGTATGGTGAAGTGTATGGTGAAGTTTATGGTGGAGTGTATGGTGAAGTGTATGATGGAGAGTATGGTGAAGTGACTGGTTAAGCATATGTTGAAGTGTATGGTGGAGTGTATGGTGAAGTGTATGATGGAGTGTATGGTGGAGTGTATGGTGAAGTGTACGGTGAACCATATGGTGGAGTGTATGGTGACGTGTACGATGAAGTGTATGGTGGAGTGTATTGTGGAGTGTATGGTGAAGTGTATGGTGAAGAGTATGGTGAAGTGTATAGTGAAGTGTATGGTTGAGTGTATGGTGAAGTGTATGGTGAAGCGTATTGTGAAGTGTATGGTGAAGTGTATGGTGGAGTGTATAGTGAAGTGTATGGTGAAGCGTATTGTGAAGCATATGGTGAATTGTATGGTGGAGTGTATGGTGAAGGGTACGGTGAAGCATATGGTGGAGTGTATGGTGAAGTGTATATTGAAGCGTATGGTGAAGTTTATGGTGGAGTGTATGGTGAAGTGTATGATGGAGTGTATGGTGAAGTGTATGGTGAAGCGTATGGTGAAGCGTATGGTGAGGTGTATGGTGAAGTGTATGGTGAAGCATATGGTGGAGTGTATGGTGAAGTGTATGGAGAAGTGTGGTGGAGTGTATGGTGAAGTGTACAGTGAAGCATATGGAGTGTATAGTGAAGTGTATGGTGAAGTGTATGATGAAGCATATGGTGAAGTGTATAGGTGAAGCGTATTGTGAAGTGTATGGTGAAGTGTACGGTGAGCATATGGTGCAGTGTATGGTGAAGTGTATGGTGAAGTGAATGGTGAAGTGTATGGTGAAGTGTATGGTGAAGTGTATGATAAAGCGTATGGTGAACTGTATGGTGAAGCGTATTGTCAAGTGTACGGTGAGCATATGGTGCAGTGTATGGTGAAGTGAATGGTGAAGTGTATGGTGAAGTGTATGGTGAAGAGTATGGTGAAGTTTATGGTGGAGTGTATAGTGAAGTGTATGGTGAAGTGTATGTTGAAGTGTATGGTGGAGTGTATGTTGAAGCATATGGTGAAGCGTATGGTGAAGCGTATGGTGAAGTGTATGGTGAAGTGTAATGTGAAGCATATGGTGGAGTGTATGGTGAAGTGCATGGTGAATTGTATGGTGAAGTGTATGGTGAAGTGGATGGTGAAGTGTATGGTGAAGCGCATGTGAAATGTATGGTGAAGTGTATGGTGGAGTGTATGTTGAAGCGTATGGTGAAGCGTATGGTGAAGCATATGGTGAAGTGTATGGTGAAGTGTAATGTGAAGCATATGGTGGAGTGTATGGTGAAGTGTATGGTGAATTGTATGGTGAAGTGTATGGTGAAGTGGATGGTGACGAGTATGGTGAAGTGGATGGTGAAGTGTATGGTGGAGTGTATGGTGAAGTGTATGGTGGAGTGTATGGTGAAGTGTATGGTGAAGTGCATGGTGAAGTGGATGGTGGCGAGTATGGTGAAGAGGATGGTGAAGTGTATCGTGGAGTGTACAGTGAAGCACATGGTGTAGTGTATAGTGGAGTGTATTGTGGAGTGTATGGTGAAGTGTATGGTGAAGCGTATGGTGAAGTGTATGGTAAAGTGTATGGTGAAGTGTATGGTGAAGTGTATGGTGAAGTGTATGGTGAAGTGTATGGTGAAGCATAAGGTGAAGTGTATGGTGAAGTGTATTGAGAAGTGTATGGTGAAGCATATGGTGGAGTGTATAGTGAAGTGTATGGTGAAGTGTATAGTGAAGTGTATGGTGGAGTGTATGGTGGAGTGTACAGTGAAGTGTATGGTGAAGCGTATGGTGAAATGTATGGTGAAGTGTATGGTGGAGTGTATGGTGAAGTGTAAGGTGGAGTGTATGGTGAAGTGTATGGTGGAGTGTATGGTGGAGTGTACAGTGAAGTGTATGGTGAAGCGTATGGTGAAGTGTATAGTGGAGTGAATGGTGAAGCACATAGTGAAGTGTATGGTGAAGCATGTGGTGAAGTGTATGGTGGAGTGTATGGTGAAGCATATGGTAAAGTGTATGGTGTAGTGTATGAAGTGTATGGTGGAGTGTATGGAGAAGTGCATGGTGAAGTATATGGTGAAGTGTATTGTGAAGTGTATGAAGAGTATGGTGAAGTGTATGGTGAAGCCTATGGTGAAGTGTATGGTGAAGTGTATAGGTGAGTGTATGGTGAAGTGTATCGTGAAGTGTATGAAGTGTATTTTGAAGTGTATGGTAAAGTGTATGGTGAAGTGTATAGTGAGGCATATGAAGCCTATGGTGGAGTGTATACTGAAGTGTATGGTGAAGCATATGGGGAAGTGTATGGTGAAGTGTATGGTGAAGCGAATGGTGAAGCATATGGTGGAGTGCATGGTGGAGTGTATGGTGAAGTGTATTTTTAAGTGTATAGTGAAGTGTATGGTGGAGTGTATGGTCAAGTGTATAGTGAAGTGTATAGTGAAGTGCTTGGTGAAGTGTATGGTGAAGTGTATGGTGAAGTGTGCAGTGAAGCATATGGTGGAGTGTATGGTGAAGTGTATGGTGGAGCATATCGTGAAGCATATGGTGGAGTGTATGGTGAAGAGTATGGTGAAGTGTATGGTGGAGCATATGGTGAAGCATATGGTGAAATGTATGGTGAAGAGTATGGTGGAGTGTAAGGTGAAGTGTATGGAGAGGTGTATAGTGAAGTGTACGGTGGAGTGTATGGTAAAGTGTATAGTGGAGTGAATGGTGAAGTGTATGGTGAAGTGTATGGTGAAGTGTATGGTGAAGAGTATAGTGAAGTGTATGGTGGAGTTTATGGTGAAGTGTATGGTGGAGTGTATGGTGAAGAGTATAGTGAAGTGTATGGTGGAGTGTATGGTGGTGTATGGTAAAGCGTATAATGAAGTGTATGGTGAAGCATATGGTGAGGTGAGTAGGGGGAAAAGTGCCGTCTCATACCACCTATGTATGGAAATCAGATAAGGAAATCAGAAGCGGGGTGCCACATAGAGCCAGTCCATATTAGGTCATCCAGGGGTGAGTAGTAGCGGTCGAGAAAACGGTGGAAAAACTGGACGGAACTGTTGTATATACTGGTATGATATGTTCATTTATACAGTAGTAGTATGACAGTATATTTAAGTAAAAAATGAATTTATTGTATAATAAACACAGGTGAGAGCCAGTCACACCCCCCTCATTCCCTCTATGGGTCAGGTGTAACAGAAAAAAACAGGTTAGTCTGAGTACGGGTGGGGTCCCCACCCTCCTCNAGTACCTGAAATTTATCACTGTTAAACATCATATTATTTCTGCTGCCCAATCGAAAACTTTGTTGACATCTGTTTGTAGTTTTTCAATGTCTTCAGCAGAGGTAATTTTCATGCTGATTTTTGTGTCATCTGCGAAGGATGACACGAAGCTGTGACGTGTATTTTTGTCTATATCAGATATGAGAATAAGGAACAGTAGCGGTGCAAGGACTGTACCTTGAGGTACAGAGCTTTTAACATCGCTTGGACTCGATTTTATCTGATTGACTGTTACTCTTTGTGTTCTGTTCGACTATGGTGGATTATGGTGAAGCGTATGGTGGAGTGTATGGTAAAGTGTATGGTGAAGTGTATGGTGGAGTGTACAGTGAAGCACATGGTGTAGTGTATGGTGGAGTGTATGGTGAAGTGTATGGTGAAGCGTATGGTGAAGTGTATGGTGAAGCATATGGTGAAGCACATGGTGTAGTTTATGATGGAGTGTATTGTGGAGTGTATGGTGAAGTATATGGGGAAGTGTATATTGAAGCATATGGTGAAGTGTACGGTGAAGTGTATGATTAAGTGTATGGTGAAGTGTTTGGTGAAGCGTATGGTGAAGCATATGGTGGACTGTATGGTGTGGTGTATTGTGAAGTGTATGGTGAAGTTTATATTGAAGTGTATGGCGAAGCGTATGGTTTAATGTATAGTGAAGTGTATTGTGGAGTGTATGGTGAAGTGTAAGGTGGAGTGTATGGTGAAGAGAATAGTAAAGTGTATGTTGGAGTGAATGGTGAAGTGTATTGTGAAGCATATTGTGAAATGTATGGTTGAGTGTATAGTGAAACATATGGTGAAGCATATGGTGAAGTGTATGGTGGATTGTATGGTGAAGTGCATAGTGAAGCATATAGTGAAGTGTATAGTGGAGTGTATGGTGAAGTGTATGGTGAAGGGTATGGTGAAGTGTACGGTGAAGCATATGGTGAGGTGTATGGTGAAGTGTATTGTGAATCGTATGGTAGAGTGTATAGTGAAGTGTACGGTGAAGTGTACGGTGAGGTCTATGGTGAAGTGTATTGTGAAGTGTATGGTGAAGCATATGGTGGAGTGTATGGTGGAGTGTATGGTGAGGTGTATGGTGAAGTGTATGGTGGAGTGTATGGTGAATTGTATGGTGAAGTGTATAGTGGAGTGTATAGTGAAGTGTAAGGTGAAGTGTATGGTGAAGTGTATAATGGAATGTATGGTGAAGTGTATGGTGGAGTTTATGGTGAAGTGTATGGTGAAGTGTATGGTGAAAAGTGCGGTGAAACATATGGTGGATTGTATGGTGGAGTGTATGGTGACGTGTATGGTGAAGTGTGGTGGAGTGTATGGTGAAGTGTATGGTGGAGTGTATGGTGAAGTGTATGGTGAAGTGTATAGTGGAGTGTATGGTGGAGTGTATTGTGAAGTGTATGATGGAGTGTATGGTGGAGTGTATGGTGAAGTGTACGATGAAGTGTATGGTGGAGTGTATGGTGAAGTGTATGGTGAAGCATATGGTTGAGTTTATGGTGAAGTGTATGGTGGAGTGTATGGTGAAATGTACGGTAAAGCAGATGGTGAAGTGTATGGTGGAGTGTATGGTGAAATGTGCGGTGAAACATATGGTGGAGTGTATGGTGAAGTGTATGATGGAGTGTATGGTGAAGTGTATGGTGAAGTTTATGGTGGAGTGTATGGTGAAGTGTATGATGGAGAGTATGGTGAAGTGACTGGTTAAGCATATGTTGAAGTGTATGGTGGAGTGTATGATGGAGTGTATGGTGGAGTGTATGGTGAAGTGTACGGTGAAGCATATGGTGGAGTGTATGGTGACGTGTACGATGAAGTGTATGGTGGAGTGTATTGTGGAGTGTATGGTGAAGTGTATGGTGAAGAGTATGGTGAAGTGTATAGTGAAGTGTATGGTGGAGTGTATGGTGAAGTGTATCATGAAGCGTATTGTAAAGTGTATGGTGAAGTGTATGGTGGAGTGTATGGTCAAGTGTATGGTGAAGCGTATTGTGGAGCATATGGTGAATTGTATGGTGGAGTCTATGGTGAAGTGTACGGTGAAGCATATGGTGGAGTGTATGGTGAAGTGTATATTGAAGCGTATGGTGAAGTTTATGGTGGAGTGTATGGTGAAGTGTATGATGGAGTGTATGGTGAAGTGTATGGTGAAGCGTATGGTGAAGCGTATGGTGAGGTGTATGGTGAAGTGTATGGTGAAGCATATGGTGGAGTGTATGGTGAAGTGTATGGAGAAGTGTGGTGGAGTGTATGGTGAAGTGTACGGTGAAGCATATGGAGTGTATAGTGAAGTGTATGGTGAAGTGTATGATGAAGCGTATGGTGAAGAGTATGGTGAAGTTTATGGTGGAGTGTATGGTGAAGTGTATGGTAAAGTGTATGGTGAAGTGTATGGTGGAGTGTATGTTGAAGCATATGGTGAAGCGTATGGTGAAGCGTATGGTGAAGTGTATGGTGAAGTGTAATGTGAAGCATATGGTGGAGTGTATGGTGAAGTGTATGGTGAATTGTTTGGTGAAGTGTATGATGAAGTGGATGGTGAAGTGTATGGTGAAGAGCATTGTGAAGTGTATGGTGAAGTGTATGGTGGAGTGTATGTTGAAGAGTATGGTGAAGCGTATGGAGAAGCATATGGTGTAGTGTATGGTGAAGTGTAATGTGAAGCATATGGTGGAGTGTATGGTGAAGTGTATGGTGAATTGTATGGTGAAGTGTATGGTGAAGTGGATGGTGACGAGTATGGTGAAGTGGATGGTGAAGTGTATGATGGAGTGTATGGTGAAGTGTATGGTGGAGTGCATGGTGAAGTGGATGGTGGCGAGTATGGTGAAGAGGATGGTGAAGTGTATCGTGGAGTGTACAGTGAAGACATGGTGTAGTGTATAGTGGAGTGTATTGTGGAGTGTATGGTGAAGTNGAAGTGTTTTACTAGAGTTGGATGTGACAAAGGCTATGGCCCAGATGGAATCCCCCTTGGATACTAAAGGAAGCACAGAAGAACGTGCCTCCCACTCCCCATAATGTATAACAAATCACTGGCAACAGGGGAACTGCCAGAAATTTGGAAAGCAGCTAATGTAGTCCCGATATACAAGAAAGGGGATAGACAGGAGGCACTGAATTACAGGCCAGTGTCCCTAACCTGCATACCATGCAAGCTGATGGAGAAGATTGTGAGAAGTAAGCTAGTGGAGCACCTGGAGGAAAGAACTTTGTAACACTGCATCAACATGGATTCAGGGATGGCAGGTCCTGCCTCACAGGGTTACTTGAATTCTACGACCAGGCAACAAAAATAAGGCAAGAAAGAGAAGGGTGGGCAGACTGCATATTTTTGGATTGTCAGAAAGCCTTTGGTACAGTGCCACACAAGAGGCTAGTGAAAAAGCTGGAGTGAAAGGGAAGGTACTCCGTTGGATACAGGAGTACCTAAGCAACAGGAGACAACGAGTCAGTGTGAGGGGTGAGGTCTTAGATTGGCGAGACGTTACGAGTGGAGTCTCGCAGGGGTCAGTCCTTGGACTTATACTGTTTCTGATATATGTAAATGATCTCCCAGAGGGTATAGAATCGTTTCTCTCAATGTTTGCCGATGATGCAAAAATTATGAGGAGGATTGAAACGGAGGACGATAGTAGGAGGCTACAAGATGACCTAGACAGACTGAGTGAATGGTCCAACAAATGGTTGTTGAAGTTCAACCCGAGTAAATGCAAAGTAATGAAACTAGGCAGTGGAAATAGGAGGCCAGACACAGGATACAGAATAGGAGGGGAAGTACCTAATGAAACAAACAGAGAGAAAGATCTAGGAGTTGATATCACACCAAACCTGTCTCCTGAATCCCACATAAAAAGAATAACGTCTGCGGCATATGCGAGGCTGGCTAACATCAGAACAACGTTCAGGAACCTGTGTAGGAATCATTCAGAATCTTGTACACCACATATGTAAGACCAATCCTGGAGTATGCGGCCCCAGCATGGAGCCCGTACCTTGTCAAGCACAAGACGAAGCTGGAAAAAGTCCAAAAGTATGCCACTAGGCTAGTCCCAGAACTAAGAGGCATGAGTTACGAGGAAAGGCTGCGGGAAATGCACCTTACGACACTGGAAGACAGAAGAGTAAGGGGAGACATGATCACAACCTACAAAATCCTCAGGAATCGACCGGGTAAACAAGGATAAACTATTCAACACTGGTGGGACGCGAACAAGGGGACACAGGTGGAAACTGAGTACCCACATGAGCCACAGAGACGTTAGAAGGAAGTTTTTCAGTGTCAGAGTAGGTAACGGATGGAATGCATTAGGCAGTGATGTCGTGGAGGCTGATTCCATACACAGTTTTAAATGTAGATATGATAGAGCCCAGTAGGCTCAGGAATCTGTACACCAGTTGATTGACAGTTGAGAGGCGGGACCAAAGAGCCAAAGCTCAACCCCCGCAAGCACAAATAGGTGAGTACAAATGGGTGAGTACAAGCTCCATCACTAGGACCCTGACACAGGCGCCATCACTAGGACCCTGACACAGGCTCCATCACTAGGACCCTGACACAGGCTCCATCACTAGGACCCTGACACAGGCGCCATCACTAGGACCCTGACACAGGCGCCATCACTAGGACCCTGACACAGGCTCCATCACTAGGACCCTGACACAGGCGCCATCACTAGGACCCTGACACAGGCTCCATCACTAAGGCCCTGACACAGGTTCCATCACTAGGACCCTGACACAGGCTCCATCAATAGGACCCTGACACAGGCTCCATCACTAGGGCCCTGACACAGGCGCCATCACTAGGACCCTGACACAGGCACCATCACTAGGACCCTGACACAGGCTCCATCACTAGGACCCTGACACAGGCGCCATCACTAGGACCCTGACACAGGCTCCATCACTAGGACCCTGACACAAGCTCCATCACTAGGACCCTGACACAGGCTCCATCACTAAGGCCCTGACATAGGCTCCATCACTAGGACCCTGACACAAGCTCCATCACTAGGACCCTGACACAGGCACCATCACTAGGACCCTGACACAGGCACCATCACTAGGACCCTGACACAGGCTCCATCACTAGGACCCTGACACAGGCTCCATCACTAGGACCCTGACACAGGCACCATCACTAGGACCCTGACACAGGCTCCATCACTAGGACCCTGACACAGGCGCCATCACTATGACCCTGACACAGGCTCCATCACTAGGACCCTGACACAGGCGCCATCACTAGGACCCTGACACAGGCACCATCACTAGGACCCTGACACAGGCACCATCACTAGGACCCTGACACAGGCACCATCACTAGGACCCTGACACAGGCTCCATCACTAGGACCCTGACACAGGCTCCATCACTAGGACCCTGACACAGGCACCATCACTAGGACCCTGACACAGGCTCCATCACTAGGGCCCTGACACAGGCGCCATCACTAGGACCCTGACACAGGCACCATCACTAGGACCCTGACACAGGCTCCATCACTAGGACCCTGACACAGGCACCATCACTAGGACCCTGACACAGGCTCCATCACTAGGACCCTGACACAGGCTCCATCACTAGGACCCTGACACAGGCTCCATCACTAGGACCCTGACACAGGCTCCATCACTAGGACCCTGACACAGGCACCATCACTAGGACCCTGACACAGGCTCCATCACTAGGACCCTGACACAGGCTCCATCACTAGGACCCTCACACAGGCTCCATCACTAGGACCCTGACACAGGCTCCATCACTAGGACCCTGACACAGGCTCCATCACTAGGACCCTGACACAGGCTCCATCACTAGGACCCTGACATATCGTCCGGACAGGCGGACGATGCCAAAATTATGAGAAGATTAAAACAGAAGAGGACTGTTTGAGGCTTCAAGAAGACCTAGACAAGCTGAAGGAATGGTCGAACAAATGGTTGTTAGAGTTTAACCCAACCAAATGTAATGTAATGAAGATAGGTGTAGGGAGCAGGAAGCCAGATACAAGGTATCATCTGGGAGAGGAAATTCTTCAGGAATCAGAGAAAGAAAAAGACTTGGTGGTTGATATCACGCCAGACCTGTCTCCTGCAGCACATATCAAGAGGATAACATCAGCGGCATATGCCAGGTTGGCCAACATACGAACGACATTCAGAAACTTGTTTAAAGAATCATTCAGAAACCACATATGTCAGGCCAATCCTGGAGTATGCAGCCCCAGCATGGAGTCCATATCTAGTCAAGGATAAGACTAAACTGGAAAAGGTTCAAAGGTTTGCCACCAGACTAGTGCCCGAGCTGAGAGGTATGAGCTACGAGGAGAGACTACGGGAATTAAACCTCACTTCGCTGGAAGACAGAAGAGTTAGGGGGGACATGATCACCACATTTAAGATTCTGAAGGGAATTGATAGGGTAGATAAAGACAGGCTATTTAACACAAGGGGCACACGCACAAGGGGACACAGGTGGAAACTGAGTGCCCAAATGAGCCACAGAGATATTAGAAAGAACTTTTTTAGTGTCAGAGTGGTTGCCAAATGGAATGCATTAGGAAGTGATGTGGTGGAGGCTGACTCCATACACAGCTTCAAGTGTAGATATGATAGAGCCCAATAGGCTCAGGAATCTGTACACCAGTGATTGACAGTTGAGAGGCGGGACCAAAGAGCCAAAGCTCAACCCCGCAAGCACAATTAGGTGAGTACAATTAGGTGAGTACAGGCTCCATCGCTAGGACCCTGACACAGGCGCCATCGCTAGGACCCTGACACAGGCGCCATCACTAGGACCCTGACACAGGCGCCATCACTAGGACCCTGACACAGGCTCCATCACTAGGACCCTGACACAGGCTCCATCACTAGGACCCTGACACAGGCTCCATCACTAGGACCCTGACACAGGCTCCATCACTAGGACCCTGACACAGGCTCCATCACTAGGACCCTGACACAGGCTCCATCACTAGGACCCTGACACAGGCTCCTACAGGTACAAGCTCCAGTCATGGTTTTAAAAGAAGATATGATTGGGCAATAGTCCTGGGGGGACATAGCCTATAACAACCGGCGGTTGGCGAGGCGGGAGCGGTGAGGTAATGCTCGACCCTGCACAAGTAGGTGAGCACAAGTAGGTGAGCACACAAAGGCGAAGCACCTACACAAGAGCAAGGACTCTCCGCCCCTCTAGGTTGTTGTGTACACGCCCGGACAGGTGTACACACTCGGACAGGTGTACACACTCGGACAGGTGTACACGCTCGGACAAGTGTACACACTCGGACAGGTGTACACACTCGGACAGGTGTACACACTCGGACAGGTGTACACACTCGGACAGGTGTACACACTCGGACAGGTGTACACGCTCGGACAGGTGTACACACTCGGACAGGTGTACACGCTCGGACAGGTGTACACGCTCGGACAGGTGTACACGCCCGGACAGGTGTACACACTCGGACAGGTGTACACACTCGGACAGGTGTACACACTCGGACAGGTGTACACACTCGGACAGGTGTACACGCTCGGACAGGTGTACACGCCCGGACAGGTGTACACACTCGGACAGGTGTACACACTCGGACAGGTGTACACACTCGGACAGGTGTACACACTCGGACAGGTGTACACGCTCGGACAGGTGTACACGCGCGGACAGGTGTACACACTCGGACAGGTGTACACGCTCGGACAGGTGTACCCACTCGGACAGGTGTACACACTCGGACAGGTGTACACACTCGGACAGGTGTACACGCTCGGACAGGTGTACACACTCGGACAGGTGTACACGCTCGGACAGGTGTACACGCGCGGACAGGTGTACACACTCGGACAGGTGTACACGCTCGGACAGGTGTACCCACTCGGACAGGTGTACACACTCGGACAGGTGTACACACTCGGACAGGTGTACACGCCCGGACAGGCGTACACACTCGGACAGGTGTACACGCTCGGACAGGTGTACACGCTCGGACAGGTGTACACACTCGGACAGGTGTACACACTCGGACAGTTGTACACGCTCGGACAGGTGTACACGCTCGGACAGTTGTACACGCTCGGACAGGTGTACACACTCGGACAGGTGTACACGCCGGACAGGCGTACACACTCGGACAGGTGTACACGCTCGGACAGGTGTACACGCTCGGACAGGTGTACACGCTCGGACAGGTGTACACGCTCGGACAGGTGTACACGCTGGGACAGGTGTACACACTCGGACAGGTGTACACACTCGGACAGGTGTACACGCTCGGACAGGTGTACACGCTCGGACAGGTGTACACGCTCGGACAGGTGTACACACTCGGACAAGTGTACACACTCGGACAGGTGTATACGCTCGGACAGGTGTACACGCGCGGAAAGGTGTACACGCCGGACAGGTGTACACGCTCGGACAGGTGTACACACTCGGACAGTTGTACACGCTCGGACAAGTGTACACACTTGGACAGGTGTATACGCTCGGACAGGTGTACACGCGCGGAAAGGTGTACACGCCCGGACAGGTGTACACGCTCGGACAGGTGTACACACTCGGACAGGTGTACACGCCCGGATAGGCGTACACGCCCGGACAGGTGTACACGCTCGGACAGGTGTACACGCTCGGACAGGTGTACACGCCCGGACAGGCGTAAACGCCCGGACAGGTGTACACGCTCGGACAGGTGTACACGCTCGGACAGGTGTACACGCTCGGACAGGTGTACACGCCCGGACAGGCGTACACGCCCGAACAGGTGTACACGCTCGGACAGGTGTACACGCTCGGACAGGTGTACACGCTCGGACAGGTGTACACACTCGGAAAGGTGTACACACCCGGACAGGTGTACACATTCGGACAGGTGTACACGCTCGGACAGGTGTACACACTCGGACAGGTGTACACACTCGGACAGGTGTACACGCTCGGACAGGTGTACACACTCGGACAGGTGTACACACTCGGACAGGTGTACACACTCGGACAGGTGTACACACTCGGACAGGTGTACATACTCGGACAGGTGTACACGCTCGGACAGGTGTACACGCTCGGACAGGTGTACACGCTCGGACAGGTGTACACGCTCGGACAGGTGTACAAGCTCGGACAGGTGTACACACTCGGACAGGTGTACACACTCGGACAGTTGTACACGCTCGGACATGTGTACACACTCGGACAGGTGTATACGCTCGGACAGGTGTACACGCACGGACAGGTGTACACGCTCGGACAGGTGTACACGCTCGGACAGGTGTACACGCTCGGACAGGTGTACACGCTCGGACACGTGTACACGCTCGGACAGGTGTACACGCTCGGACACGTGTACACGCTCGGACAGTTGTACACGCTCGGACAGGTGTACACACTCGGACAGGTGTACACGCTCGGACAGGTGTACACACTCGGATAGTTGTACACGCTCGGACAAGTGTACACACTCGGACAGGTGTATACGCTCGGACAGGTGTACGCGCGCGGACAGGTGTACACGCTCGGACAGGTGTACGCGCACGGACAGGTGTACACGCTCGGACAGGTGTACACGCTCGGATAAGAGTACACGCTCAGACAGGTGTACACGCTCGGATAAGAGTACACGCTCGGACAGGTGTACACGCTCGGATAGAGTACACGCTCGGACAGGTGTACACGCTCGGACAGTTATACACGCTCGGACAGATGTACACGCTCGGACAGTTGTACACGCTCGGACAGGTATACACGCTCGGACAGGTGTACACGCCCGGACAGGCGTACACGCCCGGACAGGTGTACACGGTCGGAGGTGTATATAGACGGACAGGTGCACGTGGTTACGTCATGCATGTGTACACACCAAGATTTAATAGATATAATAATACTCAGTGAGCGATACATGATAAAATATGACAGTATTTTTCTGTCCCTCTCTCTCTCTCTGTCTCTCTCTGTCTCTCTCTCTCTGTCTCTGTCTGTCTGTCTGTCCTCTCTCTCTCTCGTCTCTCTCTCTCTCTCTCTCTCTCTCTCTCTCTCTCTCTCTCTTCTCTGTCTGTCTGTCTGTCTGCTGTCTGTCTGTCTGTCTGTCTGTCTCTCCTCTGTCTGTCTCTCTCTCTCTCTCCTCTCTCTCTCTCTCTCTCTCTCTCTCTCTCTCTCTCTCTCTTCTCTCTCTCTCTCTACCTCCCTCTCTCTCTCTTTCTCTCTCTGATGTGCAAATGGATAATACATGTTAACTACATAACATGTAAAGGACCCTCTTTAAGCCGGCCAGGAACCCTTTGTACCTCTTTAAGAGCCTTACACCATTTTTATAATCTTATTAAAACCCTCGCACCTGTTGTACTTTTTTCTCACGGTAATTATCTCTACCCAGTGTCCTAATATTATTATACGCAGCAGCGTATGGTAAAGTGTATATTGAAGCCTATGGTGAAGTGTATGGTGAAGCCTATGGTGAAGTGTATGGTGAAGCCTATAGTGAAGTGTATGGTGAAGTGTATAGTGAAGTGTATGGTGAAGCCTATTGTGAAGTGTATGGTGAAGCCTATGGTGAAGTGTATGGTGAAGTGTATGGTGAAGTGTATGTGAAGTGTATGGTGAAGCCTATGGTGAAGTGTATGGTGAAGTGTATATTGAAGCCTATGGTGAAGTGTATGGTGAAGCCTATGGTGAAGTGTATGGTGAAGCCTATAGTGAAGTGTATGGTGAAGTGTATGGTGAAGTGTATTGTGAAGTGTATGGTGAAGCCTATGGTGAAGTGTATGGTGAAGCCTATGGTGAAGTGTGGGTGAAGCCTATGGTGAAGTGTATGGTGAAGTGTATGGTGAAGCCTATGGTGAAGTGTATGGTGAAGCCTATGGTGAAGTGTATGGTGAAGCCTATGGTGAAGTGTATGGTGAAGTGTATGGTGAAGTGTATGGTGAAGTGTATTGTGAAGTGTATGGTGAAGTGTATGGTGAAGCCTATGGTGAAGTGTATGGTGAAGTGTATGGTGAAGTGTATTGTGAAGTGTATGGTGAAGCCTATGGTGAAGTGTATGGTGAAGCCTATGGTGAAGTGTATGGTGAAGCCTATGGTGAAGTGTATGGTGAAGTGTATGGTGAAGTGTATTGTGAAGTGTATGGTGAAGCCTATGGTGAAGTGTAGGGTGAAGTGTATGGTGAAGTATATGGTGAAGCCTATGGTGAAGTGTATGGTGAAGCCTATGGTGAAGTGTATGGTGAAGTGTATGGTGAAGCCTATAGTGAAGTGTATGGTGAAGTGTATGGTGAAGTGTATTGTGAAGTGTATGGTGAAGCCTATGGTGAAGTGTATGGTGAAGCCTATGGTGAAGTGTATGGTGAAGCCTATGGTGAAGTGTATGGTGAAGCCTATTGTGAAGTGTATGGTGAAGCCTATGGTGAAGTGTAGGGTGAAGCCTATGGTGAAGTGTATGGTGAAGTGTATGGTAAAGCCTATGGTGAAGTGTATGGTGAAGCCTATGGTGAAGTGTATGGTGAAGCCTATGGTGAAGTGTATGGTGAAGTGTATTGTGAAGTGTATGGTGAAGTGTATTGTGAAGTGTATGGTGAAGCCTATGGTGAAGTGTAGGGTGAAGTGTATGGTGAAGTATATGATGAAGCCTATGGTGAAGTGTATGGTGAAGCCTATGGTGAAGTGTATGGTGAAGCCTATGGTGAAGTGTATGGTGAAGTGTATGGTGAAGCCTATGGTGAAGTGTATTATGAAGTGTATGGTGAAGTATATGGTGAAGCCTATGGTGAAGTGTAGGGTGAAGTGTATGGTGAAGTATATGGTGAAGCCTATGGTGAAGTGTATGGTGAAGCCTATGGTGAAGTGTATGGTGAAGCCTATGGTGAAGCCTATGGTGAAGTGTATGGTGAAGCCTATGGTGAAGTATATGGTAAAGTGTATATTGAAGCCTATGCTGAAGTGTATGGTGAAGTGTATGGTGAAGTGTATGGTGAAGTATATGGTGAAGCCTATGGTGAAGTGTATGGTGAAGCCTATGGTGAAGTGTATGGTGAAGCGTATGGTGAAGTGTATGGTGAAGTGTATGGTGAAGCCTATGGTGAAGTGTATGGTGAAGTGTATGGTGAAGTATATGGTGAAGCCTATGGTGAAGTGTATGGTGAAGTGTATGGTGAAGTATATGGTGAAGCCTATGCTGAAGTGTAGGGTGAAGTGTATGGTGAAGTGTATGGTGAAGCGTATGGTGAAGTGTATGGTGAAGTGTATGGTGAAGTGTATGGTGAAGCATATAGTGAAGTGTTGGGTGAAGTGTATGGGAAGTATATGTTGAAGTATATGGTGAAGCCTATGGAGAAGGTATGGTGAAGCCTAGGTTGAAGTGTATGGTGAAGTGTATGGTGAAGTATATGGTGAAGCTATGGTGAGTGTATGGTGAAGTGTATGGGAAGTATATGGTGAAGCCTATGGTGAAGTGTAGGGTGAAGTGTATGGTGAAG
>WNGS01048704.1:0-16500 GCA_020271785.1 Procambarus virginalis | reverse complement strand
CTGCGATACTCTCGCTACCTTAGCATCTGAGAATGACTATCAGACCCTAAAGCAAGCAGTTTTAGACGCCTACCTTTTCTCCACCGAAAACTACAGACGAAAATTCCGTGATTATCTAAAGGCAAGTACCACCACCTATTTAGAATTTGCCAATACTAAGAAAAGATATATCATGAAATGGCTGGAAGCAGCCCATGTTCTACATTTTCAGACCTTGTCAACCCTATTCTAGTCGAAGAAATCTTTCGATGTATTCCTACTCCCATCCGTCTTCATTTAGCGGATAAGGAGGAAACCACTACATCAGATCTGCGAAGTCGGCTGACACCTACAGCCTTATACACAGGTTGACAACTGACACATCCTCCAGTAAGAAGTCTCGGTCTAGTTATGACAAAGTGAGTACCGATCAGGCGAGCTCTCAATTGTATTGTAGGTATTGCAAGCTCTATGGACATACCATAGATAAATGTGGAAAAGCCCAATACAAAGCTATAGTGAAACTCCTAAACCCAACCGACTCCTCCTAAGTCCGGTAAGCCTGTGATGAATGTTGGTGTTCCTTTTTAATGATCTTTCTCTCTTCAGCAAACACCTGTACCCCTGGAACTGTCTCTGCCAACAGCACAGATTCAGAGGGATGTTCTAAAGTGAAATCTTGAGTGACACAGCGGCTCTTCAGTCTATCATTTTGAAATCGGCTGTGCCTAACATCACCTACACCGGGAGACGGTCCTTATCACTGACCTCACTCCTACCACTCTGTATCCACTCGCCAGAGTCCACCTGGATTGTCCATTCGTGCAAGGTGAAATCCAAGTCGCCATCCGGGAAAAGCCTTTTCCATGAGAGGGGTACAACTTCTCCTGGGCAACGACTTGGTCGAAGATCTACAGCCTTCCAACTTGATCATCATGGACAAACCCCAGGTATGTGACTCTGTAGTGGAAACCACATCTTGAGGTATGTTCCAGCAGAGGTCCAAGTAAGTGATGAGTCTCTCCTCCGGTTTTGGTGACAACCTGTGCGCAAGCTGCAAGCCCGCAACCAGCTGACTCTACTGCAACAGCTGTCCCTCAAGACCATCAGACTCTACCACTGAATCTTACTATGTTGGACTTCCGTAAGTTACAGAGGGAGGATCCTTCATTAACACCATTATTCTTCCATGCCGAGACTCAATTTGACAGTATTCCTGGGTTCTTCCTAGAGAACCAGTTGCTCTACCGCAGGTACCGACCCAGTAAACTAACAGAGGATAACGATTGGGCTAATGTCGACTAACTGGTAGTTCCTATCAGCCTTCGGCCTGATATTCTACACCTGGCCCAGAATTTCTCACTTTCTCACTATGGTTTTAATAAGACCTATCATGGAATCAGACAAGACTACTACTGGCCAGGTATGATTAAGGATGTAAAAAGTTATGTACAACAGAGTCATACATGTCAGGTGACAGGAAAACCTAACATCCCAATTCCCAAGGCTCCTTTAATTCCTATTCCGGTGCCTTCGGAAACATTTCACAGACGCATCATAGACTGTGTTGGTCCTTTACCCCGGTCCAGTTCTGGCAACGCATATATACTAACTAATCATCCTGTGTCTAACTCCAGATTCCCCATAGCAGTTCCTGTAAAGAACATTACAGCTGCTACGGTGGTTTCAACTAATGAAGATCTTTACCCAATATGGATTTCCTCGGGAGATTCAAAGTGACTGTGGCACTAACTTCACTAGTGATCTCTTCAAGAAGACACTGGAAGAATTCAACATCACTCAGGTATTGTCCAGCCCCTATCATCCTGCTTCACAGAGTTAGTTCTCTTGAACGTAGTCACCAAACGATAAAATCATTCCTTAAGAAATTTTGCAATGAAACCATGAAAGACTGGGATAACAACTTGACATCATCATGTGCATTTTCAGAAGTCTCCCAAATGAGTCTCTAGGAGTATCTCCTTATGAGATGCTCTACGGACGTAAGTGCCGTACTCCTCTTAAAGCTTTTAAAGACTCTCTACGTAATGCCACCTTCAGTGACCCCTCAGCATGTGCCCCAGATTCTTCAAAACTTAAGCACATTCTAGAGAGAGAGTACGTAAATTTGCTAATGATAGTTATTGAAAGCTCAAGATAAGATGAAGACTCATTTTGACAAACATAGCAAAATCAGGAAATTTAAAACAGGAGACTTCGTGTTGGCATATTTTCCGATCCCTGGTTCTTCATTGCAAAATAAGTTTTCAGGACCCTACTGCATCAAGGAGTGCCGAAACAACCACAACTACGTTCTTGAGACTCCAGATAGGCGGCGGAGGACCCAGTTGTGCCACGTCAATCTTCTGAAGGAGTATAAAGGTATTCCCCCCACTGTGCTAATATCTCTCTCCACTTTTAAAGATCCATACCTCCATAGTGAGACCTTCCCTGCTTCTCCTCCTGAAAGCACTAACTCTGAGTCAGTGCCCTCCAACTCGGAAGTCCTTACTGATCTTTCTAAATATTTACAGGACTGTAATAGTTCTCCTCTCATCAAAGTTCTTCAAGAACATCAGAAGTTGTTCAGCGATGATCCCCAGGAGTGTAATGTGGTTCAGCACAACATTCAGCTGCTTCCTGATTCCCGGCCGATTCGTCAGCCCTTCTACCGTATCAGCCCGTACAAAAAGGAAGGTATGCAAGCTGAAGTACAGTACCTTCTGGATCATGGGTTGGCCACCCCTTATATGAACGCCTTCCTTTTGGACTGTGTAACGCCCCGGCCACCTTCCAGCGAGCTGTCAACCGCGTCATCTACTGCCTAGATCACACCTACGCCTACTTGGATGACATCGTTGTGGCAACTAACACCCAGCTGCAACGATTGTTCTCCAAGCTCCTGACAGCTGGCCTTACCATCACTTTGGGCAAGTCCACCTTTGCTAAAGGTAAAGTGCATTATCTTGGTCATGTGATAGGGAGTGGCAACATAGCTCCTTTAACCATTCACACTCAAGCCATTCACATTACCCACAACCTATAACCAGGAAGCAGCTCCTTCGCTTCCTTGGCATTGCATCTTACTATCGTAGGTTTGTGAAAAATTTTAGTATGGTTGCGACACCATTGATTAATCTGACCAGCCCCAAGGAACGGTATCATTGGACCATTCAACAGACTATTGCCTTTGGACAACTTTAATCTCTGCATGTTCTGATCCCATTCTCACCTCTCCAGATATTGCGAAGCCCTTCATCATCAATGTCGACGCAAGTGGCACTGGCATCGGGGGCGTCCTAATGCAACAACGTGGCGAAGAGGTTCTCCTGTCAGCTACTACAGCTACATGTTAAAGCCTCACCAGAAGAACTACAGCACTATAGAAAAGGATCTCCTTTCCATCGTCCTGAACCTGCAACATGTTGAACCTTACCTACAGAGTAATCGGTCTATTACCATCTACTCAGACCACAATCCTCTGCGGTTCCTGCAACAGGCCCAATTCAGCAATCAACGTCTTCTACGCTGGACTCTGTACTTGCAGAACTTTAATCTGGAGACCTTCTACATCAAGGGCTCAGTCAACATCATAGCCGACGCCCTCTCCAGAGTCTATGAGGTAGAGACAGCTACTCCTACCTCTCTACCGTCTACTAAAGTAACTTAACCCATAAGAGCAGGCTTCAGGGGGGGGGAGCTGTTATGATAATCTCCTTCAAGAGAGATTTGGCCTGCTCTTTCCTATCATCATGTTGCTTCAGTACATCTACAACATCTGATACTACAATCAAGAGTAGTATATATTTAGTAGAATACGTTTCTACAGGGAGTATACGTACCATATACGTATCGCTCACTCCACTCCCCCCTCATCGCTGTCGCCACTTCACCCCGGCTAAAGGAGCTGAACCTCACATCCCTGGAAAACAGAAAAGTAAGGGGAGACATGATAACCACCTACAAAATTCTCAGGGGAATTGACAGGGCGGACAAAGACAAACTCTTCACCACGGTTGGGACACGAACAAGGGGATACAGGTGGAAACTTAGTGCCCAGATGATCCACAGAGACGTTAGAAAGAATTTTTTCAGTGTCAGAGTAGTTAATAAATGGAATGCACTAGGAAGTGATGTGGTGGAGGCTGACTCCATACACAGTTTCAAATGTAGATATGATAGAGCCCAGTAGGCTCAGGAATCTGTACACCTGTTGATTGACAGTTGAGAGGCGGGACCAAAGAGCCAAAGCTCAACCCCCGCAAGCACAATTAGGTGAGTACAATTAGGTGAGTACCCCCGTCGATCACCAAACTGCCAATTCCAGCCAGCACGCTTCCCATTGGTGAATCGGCGTCTGCACTCGACTTCAGCGCCATCTGCATAGCCGATGACAAAGCATGCACAAGCCATTGGTTTTAGAATATTCTGTGCTCTCAAAGCTGATGCAACTATCTAGTATACGCTTGTGTAATAGTGGATGTTATCAGTCAGCGCATTATTCTCAGCACCTTTTAATTCATTTTGTCTTGTTCATTGTAAAGTAACGTAACTATTGTTTTTTGACTTTGTAATCTTGTTTTTTTTTTTGCACTGTACATAGCCAAGGGATTATCTTTGTTCATATTTGTTTTCAAGTTAATTAAAGTTTCATTGTTCATACAATTTGTTTTGCGTGTTTTTTCCCTTTTACTTGACCTCAGGAGGCAACAGCCACGCAGTCAACTTTTTTTTTGTAAATGTAATTGGCATTGACACCAGCCATTGGAAGGACTGCCGAACACCTATACACACTTTTTTTTTCCATCACAATATATATATTCATTTCACTCCTTTCCACTTGTTTTTTTTATATTTCATTATGACCACTGTGTGCTCTTATTAAACAAGGTTTGTTTTTTACGTTGCATTTGTTTGACAATATAATAGCTTGGCACTTTCTATATTTTTTTTGTTCAACAGTGAACGAGAAAATGACCTCGTGTGTGAGAGTGGGTGAGTGCGTGTGTGTGTGTGTGTGTGTGTATGTGTGTGCGTGTATGTGTGTGTGTGTATGTGTGTGTGTGTGTGTGTGTGTGTGTGTGTGTGTGTGTGAGTGGGTGAGTGTGTGTGTGTGTGTGTGTGTGTGTGTGTGTGAGTGGATGAGTGTGTGTATTCACCTAGTTTTATTCACCTAGTTGTGCCTGCGGGGTTAAGCTCTGTTCTTTCAGCCCACCTCTCAACTGTCAATCAACTGTTTTAAACTACTACTACTGCTAGTTTTATTCACATCACATACACACACCCCAGGAAGCAGCCCGTGACAGCTGACTAACTCCCAGGTACCTATTTACTACTAGGTAATAGGGGCATAGGGTGAAAGAAACTCTGCCCAATGTTTCTCTCCGGCGCCCGGGATCGAACCCGGGACCACAGGATCACATGTCCAGCGTGCTGTCCGCTCGGCCGGCCGGCCCCGTGTGTGTACTCACCTAGTTGTACTCACCTAGTTGTGTTTGCGGGGGTTGAGCTCTGGCTCTTTGGTTCCGCCTCTCAACCGTCAATCAACACATGTACAGATTCCTGAGCCTATTGGGCTCTATCATATCTACACTTGAAACTGTGTATGGAGTCAGCCTCCACCACATCACTTCCTAATGCATTCCATTTCTTAACCACTCTGACACTAAAAAAGTTCTTTCTGATATCTCTGTGGCTTATTTGGGCACTCAGTTTCCACCTGTGTCCCCTTGTGCATATGCCACTTGTGTTAAATAGCTTGTCTTTATCTACCCTATCAATTCCCTTGAGAATCTTGAATGTGGTGATCACGTCCCCCCTAACTCTTCTGTCTTCCAGCGAAGTGAGGTTTAATTCCCGTAGTCTCTCCTCGTAGCTCATACCTCTCAGCTCGGGTACTAGTCTGGTGGCAAACCTTTGAACCTTTTCCAGTTTAGTCTTATCCTTGACTAGATATGGACTCCATGCTGGGGCTGCATACTCCAGGATTGGCCTGACTATGTTGTATACAAAGTTCTGAATGATTCTTTACACAAGTTTCTGAATGACGGTCGTATGTTGGCCAACTTTGCATATGCCGCTGATGTTATCCTCTTGATATGGGCTGCAGGAGATAGGTCTGGCGTGATATGAACCCCCAATTCTTTTTCTTTCTCTGACTCCTGAAGAATTTCCTCTCCAAGATGGTACCTTGTATCTGGCCTCCTGCTCCCTACACCTATCTTCATTACATTACATTTGGTTGGGTTAAACTCTAACAACCATTTGTTCGACCATTCCTTCAGTTTGTCTACGTCTTCTTGAAGCCTCAAACAGTCTTCTTTTGTCTTAATCCTTTTCATAATTTTGGCATCGTCCGCAAACATTGAGAGAAATGAATCTATACCCTCCGGGAGATCATTTACATATGTCAGAAACAGATAGGACTGAGTACAGAGCCCTGTGGGACTCCACTGGTGACTTCACGCCAATCGGAGGTCTCACCCCTCACCGTAACTCACTGCTTCCTATTGCTTAGGTACTCCCTTATCCACTGGAGCACTTTACCAGCTACACCTGCCTGTCTCTCCAGCTTCTGTACCAGCCTCTTATGCGGTACTGTGTCAAAGTCTTTCCGACAATCCAAGAAAATGCAGTTCGCCAAGCCCTCTCTTTCTTTCTTAATCTTTATCACCTGGTGTAGAATTCTATTAAGCCAGTCAGGCAAGATTTACCTCCCTGGTTGTGTGTGTGTGTGTNACTTACGGAACTCCAAAGCGGTCAGATTTGGGGGTAGTTCGAAGGGTCTTGAGGGACAGCGGTAGCAGTAGAGTCAGCTGGCTGTGGTCGTGCAGCTGAGCACGGGTGGTCACCATAACAGGAGGAGAAACTTCATCACTCTCTTGAACCTTTGCTGGACATGCTCAAAAATCGGGTATCCAACACAGAGTTACCCACCTGGGATATGTCCTTGACGATCAGGTTGGTCGGTTGTGTCTTCTGCCAAGTCGTTGCCTGGAGAAGTTGCACTCCAGGCATGGGAAAAGGCTTTTCCCTGACGCGACTTGGGACTTTCACCGTCACGAAGGGACAATCCAGGTGGACTCTGCGAGAGGATAAGGAGTAGTAGCAGTAAGGTCAGTGATGAAGACAGTCTCTCCTGTGTAGGCGACGTGGGCACAGCTGATTTCAAGACGATCGATTGTAGAGCCGCTGTGTCCTCCTCAGATCTTAAGTCCGAAACGTCCCTCAGAATCTGACCGTGGTAGAGATAGTTCCTGGATACGATGTTTGCTAAGAGAGAGAGATCATTAACATGACACCAACATTCATTACAGGCTTACCGGACTTAGGGGAGTAGGTTTGGGCTTAGTGTAGTTCTGTGTTACCTTTATATTGGGACTTACCACATTTTTCTATGGTATGTCCATAGATTCGACAATCCTACAGTACAGTTGAGAGGTACCTTGATCTGGGCTCCTTTCTCGTAACTGTACCAAGACTTCTTACTGGTAGGGTTGTTCTGGTGTCAGCCGGTGGATGAGGCTGTAAGTGTCAGCTGACTTCGCGCATTTCACCAAATCGGTCTCTTCTTTGTCTGCTAAGTATAGGCGGACAGGAGGAGGTACACGCCTCAAGAATTCTTCAACCAACATGAGGTTGACAAGCTCTGAAAAGTAGAGACATGTGCTGCCTCCAGCCATTTCATGAAATATCTCCGTTTGGTGTTAGCAAATTCTAAGAAGGTGGTGGTACTTGCCTTTACGTAGTCACGGAACTTTCGTCGATAGCTTTCGGTGGAGAGAAGGTAGGCGTCCAACACAGCTTGCTTCAGGGTGGTGTAGTCGTTTTCCGATGCCAAAGTGCTGAGTGTGACTGCTGCTCTACCTGTTAAATGTACTCGGAGAAGGGTAGCCCATTGGTCGTCAGGCCAACTAAGTTGATTAGCAAGGGTCTCAAAAGTAGTGAAAAAAACATCAACCTCCGTTTCTATGAACGGGGGCATTAACTTACTTGCATGTGAAATATTGAAACTTGGAGGAAGACTAGCTGCAGTTTGTTGGAGTTGAGCTTGGTGTGTAGCATCCATCGTGAGTTCTTTGTCACGACAGTCTAGAGCAGCTTCTGCTTGCCGTTTGTCGTGGTCGCGTTGCATTTCTAGTTCTTGTTGTCTTACTTCAAGTTGTACTTTTTCACGCTCTTTGAATACGGCCAACTCACGTTCACTTTCTTCTTTCCTCAGTGCGGCCTCTCGCTCTTTGAGGCGGATTTCTCTTTCTTGTTCTGCCTTTCTGATGTTAGCTTCATGCTCTCTGATTGCAGCTGCTTCCTGTTGTTGCTCCTTCTCGAGCTTTGCGGGCCCGATTTTGAGTTTCATTGCCGTCAAATCATTTTTATCTGAAATGGGATATTGTTCGTGAGTATCAGAATCTATAATACCTTCATCCGCAAGGTGATCGAAAATTATATTATGTATGGCATACTTGTTGGCTCCAGGGGGAACTTCCAAGTGATACTCATGTGCAAGAGTTATCAATTCGACCCTCTTAGCATGACGTAAGTTCCCTATTTCACTTTCTAGATCTGCCTTGAAAGCTTGGATACGAAACATGGTGAAAATGGCAAATAAATGAGACACGAATATACTGTGAGAATATGGTGAATGTCAGAAACAGGAAACGTGGCAGCTGATACCTATCCTGTGGAATTGTTAATAATTAAAGGTAATTCAAGATGGTAAATGAATAAGGTCGCAGGAAATCTTGTACCCGGTACTCACTGTGGGAGGATAAAGGTAACAAAATCCTACTAATTAGTTGAAACTGAGTTTCGAAAAACAAATGAAACACTAAATGGTTCCAAAGTAAATGAGGTAGTCCAAAAATGTAGTCATACCTTGCCGAGTCACTATAGAACATAAGCAAGGTACCCACTGAAATTGAATATGGTACTTACAGAATTAGCGAACTTCGTGCTCAAAAGAAAGAAAGCTAATTCCCTACCTTGAGTAAGTACCATCAATTCTGACCGACCAGTAGGGGTGCGAGTGTCAACTGGTGACGAGAACTATCGGCGAGGTCCCAACTCGCCAATTAAAGTCCGTGCGAGAGGAACTTTGGCCCTCTTTATCCTCCTAGAGTCGGATTGCAGAAATTAGGTGCTATTGACCCGGAGACAGACCACAGTACCAGGGGTACCTATGTGACAATCTGTCAAAAATGTGAGAAATATCTGAGGGACAAAAGATGTTAAACACAGGTAATAACACGGAAGGGGGAGACAACCAATTAAGAGTATGACTGCGGCCTACAGTCGCCACGTAATCCAAAGTTGTCTCACACTCACCATATGCTACTCCCGTAATGCACAATATACACAGCACCATATGAATAATAAACGTGATTAATGTAAATATTGAAAGCAAGGGAATGAAAGCCAAGTATGCTTACCACAATTACCAATACCTGAGTGCAGCTCCCGGACAGGCCCCCAATTATATGTGACGGTAAAGTAGTGGAGTATGGTGTTCTGCAGTCTTCCAATGGCAGATGTCAATGCCAGGCCACATATAAGTAAAAAAAGTAAAAAAAGGAAAAAAAAAGAATGACTGCTTGTATGATAATCTGTGGTAAGGTAAGGGAAGAGACACAAAACACAATAATAAACAATGACATTTAATAAATAAAAAAAAAACAAAGTAAAATAAAGACAATTTCTTGGCTGAATAACGTGACTGTATAACAAGTGAACAAGAATAACATAAAAGTAAATTACGTTAAACCGGAGGGCAATATGGAACACAAGGGAAATATACAATAAACAATATATAATAAAGGTGCTGGGAATATATGCTCTAGCTATAAGCCTCTATTTGATCACACAAGGTGAGTCAACTAGATGTTCATAGCATGAGAGCACTAGATATTCTGACTGTAGGGCTGCCAGTTGATCCCGACGTTGTCTTGGCGAGGAAGGTGATTGGCGTAGAACTGGAGTGGTGTGTTCTCGAACGGCCAATGAGAATGCAGGAAGACTGGTAGCAGGTAGTTTGGCTGGGAGTAGCAGTTGTTGGCAGGGTCGGCGCGTCGACCAGAGGTGTAGGAGTGGGGGAGGGGGAGTTTCAGGTGCGTGGCTGGTCTTGATATATACGTTTAACCCTTAAACTGCGCATGGCGTATATATACGCCATGAGTAACATGTCTGACCGTGCGCTTGGCGTATATATACGCCAAAGGGTGCCAGGCACGATTCAAACGTCCCGCGGTGTAAAGGGGTCACCCATCCCATAGCCACGGGCTATTGTAAACAGACGCCATTTTGAAAAAAATCTAGAGCAGGCCTCCTTTGTTTCACAGGCCTTAGTTAGTGGCCAGACACCATGGCGAGCGCATCACGACCCAGCGTGCGAGCTCGCTTAGCGCACTGCGCCGCACAGTCTTTGACCGAAGACGAAATTGCAGATGAATTGTTCAAGGACGTTGACGAGTCTGATATTGACGACTCTGATATAGATGAAGATTATACCCAGCCAGAAGAAATCGAAACAACGGATAGTGAGGGTGAACATGTGGGTGCCACGAGGGTGAGGATGCCTCACGAGGATACTACTCAACACCACTCAACACCACCTCGCGCCCAAGCACGTCGTTCATCTATACCACTACACGTTTATGATATGATCAACGATTCAGAAACAAGTGAATCTTTCTCAGGTTTTAGTGATGAAGAATCTGAGAATAGTTTTACCCCGGCTGTTAGTGCCAGTACAAGTTTCGCCGCATCAGCTGCCCGCCCAGCCAAGCGCCGCCGCATGGGACAATATGGCGACAATGAGGAACAAATTCCCTCATGTTCCAGATCTTTTACCTCATCTACCGTTCCTGCCCCTACTGTTACAATGCCTGCTTCAGCTCCTGGTCCCCGGATTCCTCGCCGTCGTGCAGCTAATGGCTCTCGGAAGGCAGCAGATTTGTGTGTGTGGAGTGATGGGGAAGATTTTGTACCACAAATTCCCGACTTTGACAACAGAGATGTGGGAATTACAGATCTTTTCCCTGATACTGGTGACGAAATGTGTGAAAGTGACTTTTTTACTGCATATTTCGATGAGCCGCTCATGGAACACATTGTTCATGAAACGAACAGACTTGCGGCCGATCTCATTGAACTTGAGGAAGTTACAGAATTTTCACGACTACAGCGTTGGAAAGAGACAACTGTTGGTGAAATGTATGTGTTTTTCGCAATTTGCATGTTGGGAAACATTGTGTGAAACAGATTTCTGTTGATCCTACGGTGCATTCATTTTGCAAATAATGCAGACGAGACACAGGATGATAGGCTTTGGAGGGTGAGGCACGTGCTAAATGACCTGATTGGAAAGTTCCGAGATTACTACGTACCAGCTCAGAAGCTGGTTATTGATGAATCCCTTGTGCTTTTCAAAGGACGTGCTGCCTTCAAGCAGTATATTCCCTCAAAACGTCACCGATTTGGACTGAAATTCTTTGTGCTCTGTGACTGTGAATCAGGAATGGTGTTACACATGATACTTTATTCAGCCACAAATGTAGATATTCCTGCTAATGACGAACATGGCTTCTCAGGTAGTGTGGTGAAGTCACTGCTTGCACCATATCTGAACAAGGGCCACATATTGTACACAGATAACTATTATACCAGTCCCTTGCTAACGAAATTCTTGCTTGATAATAAGACTGGAGTGTGTGGAACAGTAAAGCCAAAACGAAAGGAAATGCCTGTGTTTGACACTGCTATGCAAGTAGGTGATTGCGAGGTAAGAAAAAGTGGTGCAATGCTTTCAGTGCGGTGGAAAGACAGACGTGAAGTGAACATGTTGACCACCATTCACCCTGGTACAATGGTGGACAGTGGCAAGGTGAACAGAACAACAAAGCAAATAATATATAAGCCAGATTGTGTGATGGACTACAACATCAACATGCGTTTAGTTGATAAATGTGACATGATGGTGGGTGCTGTAGAGTGTGTACGGAAGACTGTGAAGTGGACGAAGAAAATGATTTTCCACCTAATTGACGTAACAATGCTGAACAGTTACAACATGTTTCTTGTAAAGACAGGTAGAAAACCATATTTCCGTTCGTTTAGTTTTCAAGTTGTGAAACAGTTGCTAGGTAAATTTGGCAAGGACACACCTGGCATACAAAGACCCATTCGAGACCCAATATTGAACCATGCTCCTGCACCCAGGCTCGCTTACAGGGAGGCCTTTCTGATGCACCAAATCAAGAAATTACCACCAACTGGAGCTCGTGCAGCAGGCCAGCGTCGGTGTGTTGTGTGTTCCAGTACCAAATTGAGGCCACAGAAACGTAAATTGGTGTTGACATGGTGCGAAGCGTGTGCCGTCCCTCTGTGCCATATCGACTGTTTCGCACAGTATCACAGTCTCCAGGAGTACTAAATGTGTAATTCTTTGGTAAATAAATGTACATATCAAGTTATTTTTTGTGTTTATTTTGAAAAAAACCCAAATACATTGAATATTTCCTGTAAATTATACCATTTTGGTGGGCATACTTGTGACACTAATATGTGAGCGCCTATTGAGTTTAGACCATTTTTATTATAATACAACGTCTATTGCTAATAATTGGAACAATACTAGCGAAAAAAATTTGAGTAAAATGACCCAAAAATACTGTAAATAATTCCGCGAAAATAAATTCGCGGCAACTCGGGCCGCGAGAGCGGCCGTGAGTGACGGCTGGCTGACGCAGCAGCCTCGAGCGCTCACGTTCTGTGACGTCATCGGCCAACTTCTCGGCTCAATTGTGTCATTGGTATGCATAATAGAATTTTTTATTATTTTTCCCGTGCTCAGGGGACTCAAATTAACATGTTTAGAAGACGAAAAAAATTTTGGAATTTTTTTTTTCTTGCGCACAGGGGTGTAAATGTGCCCAGGACCCCTGAGCAGTGTAAGGGTTAAGCCACTGTAAAACGTATCTTGAATATTGCTGGGAACGTGATGAAGGAAGAGAAGAGCAGGCTAAATCTCTGGGAACAGATTATCGTCACAATATATATATATATATATATATATATATATATATATATATATATATATGAATAAAAACTCACACCCCAGAAGTGACTCGAACCCATACTCCCAGGAGCAGCACAAACTGGTATGTACAAGACGCCTTAAACCACTTGACCATCACGACCGGACAGAGAGAGGTGAGGAGGAAAGTAAGGTGTAGAGAATAGTAGTAATAATGAGAACTGCAGAAGGCCTATTGGCCCATTATAACCACCGAAGGAAAAGTAATAGGAATAAGAAGAGGATAGCAAGGGAGCGTTGGAGAAGACAATGAACAGAAAAAGGGGAGAAGAAAATGGTTCATATTGCTCAGGCTATTACTTCCTTATGTCCGGTCGTGATGGTCAAGCGGTTTAAGGCGTCACTGTACATACCAGTTGCGTTGCTCCTGGGAGTATGGGTTCGAGTCACTTCTGGGGTGTGAGTTTTCATTCGCATATAGTCCTGGGGACCATTCAGGCTTGTTCGCATTTGTGTTCCTCACGTGTTGCCCCCAAAAATGAGGTGATTTGATAAAATGCTATGCCCAAGATAACCATCCAAGTGCCGGTGGGGAAGTGGTTCATAATGCTCAGGCTATTACTTCCTTATATCCGGTCGTGATGGTCAAGCGGTTTAAGGCGTCCCTGTACATACCAGTTGCGTTGCTCCTGGGAGTATGGGTACGAGTCACTTCTTGGGTGTGAGTTTTCATTCGCATATAGTCCTGGGGACCATTCAGGCTGTTCGCATATATATATATATATATATATATATATATATATATATATATATATATATATATATATATATATATATATATATATATATATATATTGTTACGATAATCTCCTTCAAGAGAGAATTGGCCTGCTCTTTCCTATCATCATGTTACTTCAGTACATCTACAACATCTGATACTACAATGAAGAGTAGTACATATTTAGTAAAATACGTTTCTACAGGGAGTATACGTATCGCTCACTCCACTCCCCCCTCATCGCTGTCGCCTCTTCACCCCTGTCGATCACCAAACTGCCAATTCCAGCCAGCATGCTTCCCATTGGTGAATCGGCGTCTGCACTCAACTTCAGCACCAACTGCATAGCCTATGACTGAGCGTGCACAAGCCATTGGTTTTAGAATATTCTGTGCTCTCAAAGCTGATGCAACTATCTAGTATACGCTTGTGTAATATAGTGTAATAGTGGAGTGGAATGTAGGTTTTCAGTCAGCGCATTATTCTCAGCACCTTTTAATTCATTTTGTCTTGTTCATTGTAAAGTAATGTAACCATTGTTTTATTTTATATTATTTTTTGACTTTGTAATCTTGTTTTTTCGCACTGTACATAGCCAAGGGATTATCTTTGTTCATATTTGTTTTCAAGTTAATTAAAGTTTCATTGTTCATACGATTTGTTTTGCGTGTTTTTCCCTTTTACTTGACCACAGGAGGCAATAGCCAAGCATTCAACTTTTTTTTTTTTGTAAATCTGATTGGCATTGACACCAGCCATTGGAAGGACTGTCGAACACCTATACACACTTTTTTTCCATCACATTTAATGGGGGCCTGTCCTAGGAATCTCATTTAGGTACTGATACTAGAACATCAATTGTGGTAAGTGTACTTGGTTTTGATACAGTTGCTTGTCAATATTTTCATAACTTTTAATATTTATATGGTGCTGTGTATTTTGTGCATTCCGAGGGTAACATATTGTGAATGTTGGATAACTGTGAATTACGTGGTGACTAGAGGCCTCAGTCACTCTCCTAATTGATCGTTCATCCCTCAGTGTTATTACTCGTGTATTCCACCTTTTCCGTCCCTAGAATATTTCTCATTTACGACAGATCATCCCCTTTGGTACCCTGGTACTTTTATTTGTCTTTGGGACACGTACCCTATCTTCTGCAATCCGACCTAAGGAGGATACAGAGGGCCATAGTTCCTCTAGCACGGACTACGCTGTTGAGTTGGGACCTCAACAGCAGTTCTCATCACCAGCTGACACTCGCACCCCTACACGTCGGTCAAAGATGATGATATTTATTCAGGTAGGGAATTGGCTTTCGTTTTCAGAGCACAAAGAACGCTAATTCTGTAAGTATCATTTAGTTAAGTAGGAAACCCCTTGCTTCTGTCCTATAGAGACCCGGCAAGGTATCCCTATATTCTTGGACTACCCTTTCACTTTTGAAACAATTAAAAGTTTCATTTGTTTTTGAAACTATCAGTTTCATTTATTTAGTAGGATTTTCTTGCCCTTATTCTCGTATATTGAGTGTCGGGTACAAGATTTCCTGTGATTTTGATTGAATAATCATTTACCATCTAATATTAACGTTAATTGTTTTTACGTTAACGATTGAATTTCCACAGGATAGTCACCAGTTGCCACGTCATCCTGTTACTGGCACTTATAATATCACAGGTATATTCGCTGTACATTTATTTGCTATCTCAAAATGTTTCGTCTCCCAGCATTTCTTAGTGATCCAGCAAGTGAAGTAGGGAACTTAATTCGTGCCAGGAGTACAAAATTACAAACTCTAGCACATGAGTACCAACTAGATGTTCCCCATGGAGCCAACAAAAGTGATTTGCATAATATTATCCTGGATCACCTCTTAGATGAAGGAATTATAGACTCTGATGCTCACAACAATTATTCTACTGCAGATCGGCATGCTCTGGCCGCTATGAAGTTAAAGCTTGAACTAGTGAAGATTGAGCGTGAACAACAGAAAGAAACTCTCCAGATAAATGAACGCGAGGCTGCCTTTAAAGAAAGAACAGGAACGTGAGGCTGCCCTAAAGAAAGAAGAGGCTGCCCTAAAGAAAGAAGAACAAGAACGCGAGGATATCCTAAAGGAATGCGAGGCTGCCCTACAACATGAGCGTGAGAGAGAACAGCTAGAAACAAGAAAACGTCACCTGGAGATGCAACGTGAGCACGATAAGAAGCAAGCTGATAGTGTTCTACAATACCGTCGACAAGAACTCAACTTGGAAACTACACACCACACTCAGTGCCAACAAGCTACATCTAGTCTTCCAGTAAGCTTCAATGTCTCCCAGGCAAGTAAGTTAAAGCCACCATTCGTTGAGACAAAGATAGATGTGTTTTTTACTACTTTTGAGGCCTTAGCTAAAAGACTTAGCTGGCCTGAAGATCAATGGACTACACTTCTCAGAGTGCATCTCACAGGTAGAGCTGCGATTACTCTCGCTACCTTAGCATCTGAGAATGACTATCAGACCCTAAAGCAAGCAGTTTCAGACGCCTACCTTCTCTCCACCGAAAACTACAGACGAAAATTCCGTGATTATCTAAAGGCAAGTACCACCACCTATTTAGAATTTGCCAATACTAAGAAAAGATATATCATGAAATGGCTGGAAGCAGCCCATGTTTCTACATTTTCAGACCTTGTCAACCCTATTCTAGTCGAAGAAATCTTTCG
>WNGS01048702.1:0-15443 GCA_020271785.1 Procambarus virginalis | reverse complement strand
TTTTTATTGCAATGCTACAGTTTACAGAGAACACACACAAACACACACACAAATATATAACAATTAAACAATCAGCGTTCGAAGACCTCGTCCAGCTCCTCGGAGGTTGGGTGCGTACCCAGGATACAGCACGCATTTCCCCTCTGCACTGCGACACTGAGGCGCTGGAATAGGAAACTGGCTGCTCGTGGGTCTCTAGTTTTCCCAATGAGTTCCTCACCAACCTCCTTTAAAAACTTGAGTGCACATTTACCCCAGGCGCCCAGAGTCTCTGAGCCTATCGGCACGAACCTGTAACAACGTTCTAGGTCTCTGTACTTGTGGATTTTCTGGGTCTCCCTGAAGGTGGCTGCCCCACCTCCCTCCGCTGAGCTGTAACGTAAATAGGTATCAGCCAATGTAGATGCACAGGTGTAATCCCATACGACCTGTTTACCTTCCCTCCATGGCTGCAGGGTGACTCCATCTGGGCGTTTTTGGCTGTTGTCAGGTCTGCACAGCTGGGGTTCCCTTTGTGCTGGACACCCAGCTGTAGCCAAACTTCTCTTGATGATGTCATTGACTGCCTCGTGTCTGGCAATCTTTCCCTGTGTCTTACGACAGATGAGACCATGGCTGCCGTATTGGTCTGCCCGTGCCTGGCCGCAAATACACCGGTGCTCGGTGGAGATAGGGGCGGCAAGGCGCAGAGCAACACCAATACTTAGGGCCCGATGATCCAGGCGGGTGCCCAAGGCGGAATTAGGGACTGCCAACAGGAAGTCCCCAGCATGGGGGGCTTGCACAGCTAGGAGACGCGCTCTGTCCTTCTGAGAAGCTACGTCCAGCAATGCTTTGGCGATGTTCTCCACTATGGGACTATCCCATTTGGCCTGTTTACCGTCGTTTGGACAAGTTGGTCGGGTGTGTGAATTGGCGAGTGTGTCCCACCGACCAGCTCCTTCCACAAATTTGGGGATATATATATATATATATATATATATATATATATATATATATATATATATATATATATATATATATATATTATATATATATATATATGTCGTACCTAGTAGCCAGAACGCACTTCTCAGCCTACTATGCAAGGCCCGATTTGCCTAATAAGCCAAGTTTTCATGAATTAATATATTTTCCCTAATTTTTTTCTTATGAAATGATAAAGCTGCCCATTTCATTATGTATGAGATCAATTTTTTTTATTGGAGTTAAAATTAACGTAGATATATGACCGAACCTAACCAACCCTACCTAACCTAACCTAACCTATCTTTATAGGTTAGGTTAGGTTAGGTTAGGTTAGGTAGGGTAGGTAGTCAAAAAATAATTAATTCATGAAACTTGGCTTATTAGGCAAATGGGGCTTTGCATAGTAGGCTGAGAAGTGCGTTCTGGCTACTAGGTACGACATATATATATATATATATATATATATATATATATATATATATATATATATATATATATATATATATATATATATATATATATACATTATACGGGAGGTGTCGGGGTGGGAGGACGCGTGGAGGGAGGCTCTGTTGTTTACTGAGCCATACCTAGTGACATCCTGGCGCCACCGAGCCTAGCCTTCACAAGATGCTGTGTGAATATCCTGGGAAGGTGCAGGAGTGGACGGCAAGTGCCCAAAGTGGACCATCTCAACAAAAATGGATCAAAACAGGTGAATTTACAGTGTGGAATATAAGGGCAGTGAGGGCCACGGCGGCACCCTGTAGGCCTCCCACAGTGAAGGTGTGGGGGGAGGGGGTGTTGTTGTGCGGTCAGGCGAGGGGGGGTCATCCATGTGCCACCCAGTGATTATATAAATATATTTGGAAAAGAAAAACAGAAATTAGCAATCATGTTTAGTGTTAATGGAGCTCACAGTGTGTCAGTCTACAAGTGTATGATTCATTCACCATTGTGCAGTGATATACAAGTAAATTGTACCAGTGTTTAAGTGTCACCCAGACCCCCCCTCTCCCCTCAAGGCGAGCGGTGTCCGGTCAACCCCCACCCCCTCCCGGCCCGCCGGCCTCACCGCACCACTGTACCTCCTGCCATCCCACCCCACCCACCCTGCGGCTGGGCGTCTCCCACCCACCTATTCACCGCCCACACAGTGCCTGTTGCAGAGATGTGTCACCCTCCATGCACCCAGATATGGCACAGGTCACAGCAAGCATTCAGGTTCTTCCCAAAAGGGAGGGAGACACAAGTACCCACATGAGTGGTGAGTGCGAGGGACAGCTAACTACCCCTGCCGCCACCACCCGTGATCACCCTCCCACGCCACGCCTATGTCACAGCCCGCCCGGGGGACGGAGGGGACTCCCCCAACTAACCAGGAACCCCTCAGCCAAGAACACGGTCCTGGGAACAATGTACCCAGAGGCGCACCCAGAGGGGGACCCAGACTCAGAGGAACGTGTCGGGTTTGTGAGGAATCTCACAGCCTTAGAAACGATGGAACCCTACGTCAGCACCACGGCTGTGAGGGTTCATGGACGTTACCTGTAGAGAGGGAAGGCCCACAGGCCCCCCCGGCACCCCCACACATCCCAGCAAACTTCATGTCATCAGATGACCTCCTGGGGGCCATCAAAGCATCCACCACCAGAACTCTTCCCCACATTCCTAAAGCTGCGCGCCCATTTGCAGCAGGGAAATATACAGACCTTCTAAGGAAAGTGAATGAACGGTCTGAAAATCTTAATGCTGCAGCCACCATCAAAGCATGGCATAATTTGCTTCTGTTTGGCAATATTTGCTTAGGCGTACCTGCAAGAGGAGGCAAGTCACTAGCCTCATCAGTCACTAGGGCAATAAATAATTTCCCCAGAGCTGACAACTTGATCCCCATCCCTCCTCAACGCAAAAACCGTCGTGGAAGACCCAAGAGTTCCAATGATAATTTTAAGCTTGGAACACAAGTGACCAAGAAAATTGAAGAGGGCAACACAGTAGGGGCAATTAGGTTACTTACCAGTGAAGAAACAATCGCCCCTAGAGATACAGCAACTGCCGACTCACTGAGAGAGAAGCACCCTCCCAGAGTACCATGGGAACCCACTGCTCGGGACACAAATGCCCCAGACATGGGACCTCTATTCCTCCAAGCATCAGAGGTATACAAAGCCATCATGTCATTTCCACCAGGCTCAGCAGGGGGATACACTGGAGTAAGACCTCAGCACCTCAAGGAGATGACAAACCCAGTTCTCGGCGAAGTTGCCGAGACACTGCTGTCAGAGATCACGAAGTTTGTCAACGACTGTCTCTCCGGGTTGATCCCAGATACAATTAAACCGTTCTTCTTCGGAGCATCCCTTTGTGCCCTTAAGAAGAAGGATGGTGGAGTCAGACCCATTGCCGTGGGCAACACACTTCGGCGCCTTGTTGCTAGGGCAGCTGTCAGAAAAATCAGCATAGACGCTGCAACGATGCTTCGACCCCATCAACTAGGTTTGGTGTCCCCCATGGCTGTGAAGCAGCAGCTCATGCAGCACGAGCCTATATCAAGGACCTCCCAGAAAATAAGGCATTAATTAAATTAGACTTTAAAAATGCCTTCAACCAGGTAAAAAGGGATGTGGTACTGGAAGCAGTTCGAACCAGCTTTCCTTGTCTACTTCCTTTCGTTTCAGCAGGGTACAGTAGGGAATCGACACTGTTGTTTGGGGAACATGAAGTTGTTTCCGCAGAAGGTGTCCAGCAGGGAGACCCACTTGCCCCTTTTCTTTTCTGCATGGCAGCTAAGGAGGTCACAAGTAGGTTGTCCAGCGAATTCAACATCTGGTTCCTGGACGATGGCACCCTGGCAGGGACACAGGAATCCCTGCTAGGAGATCTTCAGCTAGTGAAATCTAGGGGAGAGGAGTTAGGCCTTACACTAAATCCATCAAAGTGTGAAATCATCTCGTCCAACCAACCAATCATAAATGCAGTACAAATCTTATTGCCAGGAGCCCAAGTGATCGCTCCCACCGACAGTGTGCTGCTAGGGGCACCTCTGGGCTCGAACGCCATTGAGGTAGTCCTCGAAGAAAAGCTTAAAGACCTGAGGAGGATGGAGGCGCGAATAGGGGCTTTGGATGCTCATGATGCGTTGTACCTTCTTACAAGGTGCCTGGCCTTGCCCAGACTTACCTATTTCCTCAGGTGTGCCCCTTCTTTTGACAGCCCAAAATTAACGGAATACGATTCACTCCTAAAGACAATAACTATGAAAGTGTTAAACCTCTCCCTGCAAGATGACCAGTGGGACCAAGCAACGCTCCCAGTTAGACTCGGGGGTATAGGTATTCGCAAGGCGACACAGTTAGCATTGCCGGCATTCTTATCCTCGACCAGTGCTACAAGTGAATTAGTGAAGGAAATACTACCAGAATACCTAAGGAACTCCATTGGGATTCGTGATCCCAAATTTGTGGAAGGAGCTGGTCGGTGGGACACACTCGCCAATTCACACACCCGACCAACTTGTCCAAACGACGGTAAACAGGCCAAATGGGATAGCCCCATAGTGGAGAACATCGCCAAAGCATTGCTGGACGTAGCTTCTCAGAAGGACAGAGCGCGTCTCCTAGCTGTGCAAGCCCCCCATGCTGGGGACTTCCTGTTGGCAGTCCCTAATTCCGCCTTGGGCACCCGCCTGGATCATCGGGCCCTAAGTATTGGTGTTGCTCTGCGCCTTGCTGCCCCTATCTCCACCGAGCACCGGTGTATTTGCGGCCAGGCACGGGCAGACCAATACGGCAGCCATGGGTGGGAGTATGTCTCCCAAGATGCTCCCACAGCTGACTTGAATGGCATTGCAGTGCACAGATCTTCGTGCACAAAGCCTATCTCTCTTAATCCTGGATAGTGACCTAGCATGTTGGGTATCTCCAGAATGCCCACTTAACCAGGAACACTGTTAAAATACGTAGGCCGCCGTATGTCTAGGCAGGAAGTAGATACAGGGAGCTAAGTATACTTGCTACCAAAGGGTCAGTGAGTACATGGCTGGTGCCCGCTGAGACAGAGGGGAAGGCGCCAGCAGCGTCTGACCTCTGGGGTCAACCGGCGCGATGTGAATAACAGCTATGACGTGTTCATGACGTCACTCCTGCTACTGCTCATCGAACGAGCTAATATGATTGGTTCCCGCTCATTTGCTGCAATGCTATTGGTCAAATTGTAACTTCTTTTGTGTTGTGTGCCACGAGATGCCCGGCACCCTTGCAAACTCATTCACGTGAGAGAGACCATACGAAGAGGACGTGTTCTGTTCTACCGGCCAATAGACTGATCACCGTCTATCCCTCACCGTCAAGTTAACTCAGCGTCTTTGCGATATACCACACACTCGCCAGAATCACGAGTGGGAATATATTGTTTAGAAGCCTAAAGTGACAAATCTCCAGAGCGAAACAGACTGGTATCAGGTAACCCCTGGTGACAAAGATCGTCGTGAGTGACCTAGAGTGAACTAAGGCAGTGCCGCCGCCTAAGTAATCTGTGTGTGACTTTACCACAGTGTACCTGTACCACAGTGTACAGTGTAGTGCATGGTACCGCCGCCAGCCGCCGCCAGCCGCCGCCTCGAGCGCCAGCCGCCGCCGCCGCCGCCCTCACTCTACGTGACGTCACCACCTCAGCACCGTCAGTGCCAGTGTGTGCGCGTGTGTCTGTCTGTTAAGCATACAGCACGCCCTACTCACGAAATCATCTCAAGATACTGCGAGTACCCTCCGTGTCTACGAGCGAAACCAGCTATCAGGCCACCTACGAGTGCTTGTATAAACGAGTCTGAGTGAGTGCGTAAGGAAAGGTACCTTATCTGTAAGTACAAGATCTTGTCATTGTTTATTGTGTCTGTGTTGATCTGAGGGATCAACCACAGTTCTCACCTTCTTATACCTGTCGCAGGTTATAGGTGAATCGACGGTGAATGCGTGTTTATCTGTGTGGTATCACTGCATTTCACTCGTCTGTGAATGTGAGCTTCACATACACCACACATTTAGTTATTGTGTGATTATTATTGTGTTTATTGCATATCATCATTACCGAGTATCCGGTTGGAACTCTTGTGATCCCTTTGCATACCGGCAGTTAGGTTGCCGTGTTAGTGATTGGCTGTCAACTGTGTTAAGTTAGGTGTTTCTCCACGAGTGGATACGAGTCGATTAGCCAGACGTCAAGAGTCTCGCTAATGCAACCATAGCTTTGCTGACGCCAATCGAAAGTAAATCAAGCACCCTGTGTATTAGTGGTTAAGTTAGTAAATAAACTACTGTTAAGCTTTATGCGGTGTTTCCGTTGAACCACTTCTGAATACTGCCAATATTACTCAGCCTTCAGCTCTAAGTGTCTTCAACACCGAGTTGCCTGTAAGTCACTAAACTATAAATTTGATGAGGACCCTAGGAGTCCCTTAAAGTGTTACATCATTGAGGAGATTCCAACGACCAACGTGGAGCAGGACCAGGTGAGGCTAGTCTGAGAAGAGACCCACAAGGACTCTAACTCGACCTTGCTCCCAGGCCCTGTACGGTTGCTCTCGTATTTTCTATTTTGCTAATTCCGACAGCTTCGTGAAGCGTCTGCCACATGTACATTGGCGACGTACGCATTGCAGTCGTGACAGCAAAAAAAAGAAAACACCCACATCTGGCGCCCAACGTGTTAGGCTTAGTTGGAACCTATGAGCTAGGTTATACAGTAAAATTTCGCACTTAAATTTTCCCTGAAAATTCAAAAGTGACGAGCAGTATTCAGAGGATGTTTAACACCCTGTTAGGTACACACACCACCAGTATGTCTGAGTGTGTAGAGTACAAACAGCGCTACCTGCATCTTCACTTGGCCTTGACCGCTCGTAGACCTGACGACTACGACACTCTTACTGAACAAGAGTGTAAGGAACGAGTGGAACAGCACATGAGGGCCGTGGAAGAGGTGATGCTACAAGCACACATGCAGGGTAGTGCTGAGGTGGCGTGCACGAGTCTCATCACACTGGATGAAGCTATCGGTGGTGAGACCCCAGTGAGAGATAACACAGTGGGAGAGACCCCAGTGAGAGACAACTTGGAGGTAGAGACCCCTGTGGGTGACGTCACCGAGAATGATGTCACTAGAATCACGCGCGCTGCGGAAGAAAACGGAGTCACGCGGGAATCTAGCCCTTTAAATACTCCGTTGGGGGGATTCTATGGGGAAGAATCTCGGCCCAAAAGGTCCTTGTGGACGACACCAACTCAAAGAGTAGGTATTACAGGCTCGCAATTATTCACCTTAGAGGAATACCGTAACCAAGTTAGGGAGTTGGGATTCGAAGGGAATAAAGTAGCAGAGCAAGCTATGAAACTCTGGACTGATCAGCAGGACAGAGAAAGTAAACTGTGGACTGATCAGCAAGAGAGAGAAAACAAACGCTGGACTGATCAGCAGAACCGAGAAAGTACTGAACGCATAGCTCGCATGCAGTTGCAAGCAAGGCAGGATGACCAGACAAGTGGTCGTTCAACGGAGACTAACGTTGAACAAGGTAAGACTGTCAAACTACCTAAACTAGCTAACTTTGATGAGAGGGACGACTCGATGGATGCATACATCAAGCGTTTCGAAGGTCACGCCGCTGATTGCGGGTGGGAAAGATCAAAGTGGGCACTCGCTCTTAGTGCATTGTTAAAGGGTAGGGCATTAACTATCTACCACAGTCTGGGTCCGCACCAGCGCGGAGATTACGAGGCATTGACAACAGCGCTGCTGAACGGTTTTGGCATAACTGCAGACCGGATGCTAGAGAATTTCCGTAGGGCTCAATTGCAAAAAGGTGAGACATATGTGCTCATGTTACAGCGGTTAGAATCGAGTCTAAACCGTTACTGTGAACTCATGGAGACTGCTCCTGGGAGCATGGAGTTCTATCAACTGATGATTCGTGAACAGTTCTTAGAAGCATGCGAATCGTCTCTGCGTGTCAAGCTCAAAGAGCAAGAAATTGTGTCAAATCTGTCTATGGCCAAGCAAGCTGATCTGTGGGCTGGGGCCAGGAGACAGGTGAAAGGGGTGAAGCCGCACGAGAAGCATCATGCTACAGGTATTGGCGATAGAGCTAAGCTTAAGACTGGTGTGTCGGGGGAGCAGGGAAACTCCTCCAACAAGCAGGTGCACAAGTGCTACACCTGTGGTAAGCCAGGTCATCGTGCAGCTGATTGCAAGGTAAAACCGAAATCAGGTTACATAGCAGGTGTGAGCTCAAGTGGTAAGAATCATCCCAACGTTGGAAAGGATCCACTAGCTTGGACCCTTGAGGTGGTGGACGGAAATGTTAACGGAAAATCGGCGAAAATCTTCCGTGACAAAGGCGCCACTACTCACATGGTAAGAAAGAGCCTAGTACAGCCAGGATCTGAGACAGGTAGACATATCTATGTCAAATTCCCAAATGGCTATACTAAAGAGATGGTGGAGGTGTATGTGTGGGTCGACACACCTTACATCAAAGGTAAAATCCGTGCCGTTCAACAGGAACGTGCTGTATATGGACTTTTATTGGGAAATGTTCCGGGAGTCTCTGATTGCCCGAGTCCGCCCTCAAAGAAAACGGGGGAGAGTAAGGCGCGCAGCTGCCGTCAGTCAGCTGATGCCAAGGACGACTCGACTGGGGATGACGTCACAGGGAGTGACGTCACAGGGAGTGACCACACCCTCACCCAGTGAAGTATAAGGGAGAGAAAGCAAAAGAACATGCTCCAACGCTACGAGGACCCTCCTGCAGATGGATCCAACAAGCCGAAGAAGCATGTAAGACGTAAAAACAGGAGAGGACCGCAGGGCTCGACATCGACAGGGCCGATCGACCACCCTCTGCTCTCAGCAACGATCGCCGGTGTCTCAGTGATAACCGCCGACGAGGAGGAAGGTCAGCCAGGTCTCTTCAATCAACAGCAGCAGGAGACACACCGAGATGTTAAGGTTGATGATCAGCTGTCTGAAGATCAAGTCGACCAGGTTACTCGACTGGTAGCAGAGTACAAGGAGGTACTCTCTGACGTCACTAAGGTAGCAAAAGTAGAGGGTTACCGCATACCTTTGCTAGAGCAGCAAGCGGTACGAACAAAACCATATCCTGTTCCTCATCACCTTGTACCACAGGTGAGAGAAGAACTGGCATCTATGATTAATGCGGGAGTAATAGAGAAGTCGACCTCACCGTACTCAAGCCCGATGGTGTTAGTGAAGAAGCCTGGGGGAGGTGTGCGCATCTGCCTCGACTTCAGGAAGTTGAACTCCATCATAGAGTTTGATGCTGAACCGATGTTCAATCAAAATGAGATCTTCTCGAGGTTAGCTTCCAGTTGCTATTTCTCCAAGCTTGATCTGACAAAAGGATTTTGGCAGATTCCATTACATGAAGACAGTAAGCGCTGCACTGCCTTCATGACAAGCGAAGGTCTCTTCCAGTTCACAGTTCTTCCGTTTGGACTGGTGAACGCCCCAGCCGTGTTCAACAGAACTATGCGCAAAGTCTTGGGGGGAATTACTGGAGTAGAAGTGTTCGTGGACGATGTGCTCATCCACTCTGCTACGTGGGAAGAACATCTGACCTTGCTAAGGCAGGTGTTGACAAGACTACAAGAAGTAGGAATGGTTGCAAAACCCACTAAGTGTGAGTTGGGGTGCAAGGAGGTCAGGTACCTTGGTCACGTGATAGGGGGAGGGTTCACCAGGCCGCTGCCTGAGAAGATCACCAAGATCAGTGAAGCCGCTCCACCCGCCACCAAGACTCAGGTTAAGTCATTCCTGGGACTGGCAGGGTACTACAGAACTTTCATTCCCAATTTCACGTCTATAGCAACTCCGCTAACTAATCTCACCAAGAAGAATGCACCTGTTAGAGTACGTTGGACAGAAATGGAGAACTCAGCATTCTCGACGCTCAAGAAGAAGCTGACTGAAGCACCCATCCTTAGACTACCAGATTCTACCAGGGAGTACATCCTTCGGACAGATGCCTCAAATACAGGTATTGGTGCTGTACTCATGCAAGAGTACGACGGTGAAATCTGGCCAGTTGCGTACTCCAGTCGTAAACTGAGCAATGCTGAGCAGAAGTACTCCACTGTAGAAAAGGAACTCCTTGCTGCTGTCGTGGGAGTAAGGAAATTCTACCAGTATCTCTATGGTAAGCGTTTCACGTTTCAAGTAGATCACCAACCCCTCAGCCACATCGGTACGCTTAAAAACGCCAACCCTAGAATAATGCGCTGGGTGTTGTTCCTTCAACAGTTCACATTCCGCGTGGTTTACATAAAGGGAGCCGACAACGTAGGTGCTGACTGGTTGAGTAGGTCAGGGGTGATTAACGAGACGTCGAACGAGGGAGACATGAGCGAGGAAACGCAACGCGCATCACCGGACACTGGTTCCCAGTGTGTCTCTGATGTTTCAGGCATGACACAGGTGGAGAGAGGCAGTGGACAGACCAGCGCCACTCAGGGTTTCGAGGCGTTGAGCCGACCCAGACCTGGAGCTACGTCCAACCACAGTGCCTGCTCAAGACCTGAACAGATAGCCACATGTGATCCGGTGACTGAAGAAATTCCTCACTTACCAGAAGAGAATAGTCTAGACGAGGCCCCGCCTCGCCTAGAAGTATAGAAAACGGGGTCCGCTGGACCCGGCCGCGCTCAGTGCACTCAGTTTGTGCACATGTGTCAGCGGTGTGAGTTGAACGAGCGCCACGCTGTGGAGCTCGATCTTTGTTGGGGGGTGATGTGGGAGTATGTCTCCCAAGATGCTCCCACAGCTGACTTGAATGGCATTGCAGTGCACAGATCTTCGTGCACAAAGCCTATCTCTCTTAATCCTGGATAGTGACCTAGCATGTTGGGTATCTCCAGAATGCCCACTTAACCAGGAACACTGTTAAAATACGTAGGCCGCCGTATGTCTAGGCAGGAAGTAGATACAGGGAGCTAAGTATACTTGCTACCAAAGGGTCAGTGAGTACATGGCTGGTGCCCGCTGAGACAGAGGGGAAGGCGCCAGCAGCGTCTGACCTCTGGGGTCAACCGGCGCGATGGAATAACAGCTATGACGTGTTCATGACGTCACTCCTGCTACTGCTCATCGAACGAGCTAATATGATTGGTTCCCGCTCATTTGCTGCAATGCTATTGGTCAAATTGTAACTCCTTTTGTGTTGTGTGCCACGAGATGCCCGGCACCCTTGCAAACTCATTCACGTGAGAGAGACCATACGAAGAGGACGTGTTCTGTTCTACCGGCCAATAGACTGATCACCGTCTATCCCTCACCGTCAAGTTAACTCAGCGTCTTTGCGATATACCACACACTCGCCAGAATCACGAGTGGGAATATATTGTTTAGAAGCCTAAAGTGACAAATCTCCAGAGCGAAACAGACTGGTATCAGGTAACCCCTGGTGACAAAGATCGTCGTGAGTGACCTAGAGTGAACTAAGGCAGTGCCGCCGCCTAAGTAATCTGTGTGTGACATTACCACAGTGTACCTGTACCACAGTGTACAGTGTAGTGCATGGTACCGCCGCCAGCCGCCGCCAGCCGCCAGCCGAGCGCCAGCCGCCGCCCTACTCCTACGTGACGTCACCACCTTAGCACCGTCAGTGCCAGTGTGTGCGCGTGTGTCTGTCTGTTAAGCATACAGCACGCCCTACTCACGAAATCATCTCAAGATACTGCGAGTACCCTCCGTGTCTACGAGCGAAACCAGCTATCAGGCCACCTACGAGTGCTTGTATAAACGAGTCTGAGTGAGTGCGTAAGGAAAGGTACCTTATCTGTAAGTACAAGATCTTGTCATTGTTTTATTGTGTCTGTGTTGATCTGAGGGATCAACCACAGTTCTCACCTTCTTATACCTGTCGCAGGTTATAGGTGAATCGACGGTGAATGCGTGTTTATCTGTGTGGTATCACTGCATTTCACTCGTCTGTGAATGTGAGCTTCACATACACCACACATTTAGTTATTGTGTGATTATTATTGTGTTTATTGCATATCATCATTACCGAGTATCCGGTTGGAACTCTTGTGATCCCTTTGCATACCGGCAGTTAGGTTGCCGTGTTAGTGATTGGCTGTCAACTGTGTTAAGTTAGGTGTTTCTCCACGAGTGGATACGAGTCGATTAGCCAGACGTCAAGAGTCTCGCTAATGCAACCATAGCTTTGCTGACGCCAATCGAAAGTAAATCAAGCACCCTGTGTATTAGTGGTTAAGTTAGTAAATAAACTACTGTTAAGCTTTATGCGGTGTTTCCGTTGAACCACTTCTGAATACTGCCAATATTACTCAAGCCTTCAGCTCTAAGTGTCTTCAACACCGAGTTGCCTGTAAGTCACTAAACTATAAATTTGATGAGGACCCTAGGAGTCCCTTAAAGTGTTACATCATTGAGGAGATTCCAACGACCAACGTGGAGCAGGACCAGGTGAGGCTAGTCTGAGAAGAGACCCACAAGGACTCTAACTCGACCTTGCTCCCAGGCCCTGTACGGTTGCTCTCGTATTTTCTATTTTGCTAATTCCGACAGCTTCGTGAAGCGTCTGCCACATGTACATTGGCGACGTACGCATTGCAGTCGTGACAGCAAAAAAAAAAGAAAACATCCCACAATGACTCTGACTGACTGACTCAAATGTTGAACCTCCAGCGATTCAATTGATTCTGAAAATCGCATGAACTACAAACTGAAACGAGTATTTTGATACCAGAATGAACCTATCACATAAACTGCCGTAAGTAGACTCGAACCTTCATAGATTTTTTTTGGGTGTAGCGTGTGTCTGCATGAGTGTCCCAAACGGGTTGCAGGTGGGTGACTTTAGCCGTTTATACTGGTAATGCTTCCCCCATATCATGTACTATATGCATATGACTGTTTAGGGAATTTTATTCCGATCAATGTACAACCAAAAATAACTGTGTGCAACAAGTATAAACTTGACAAACATAACATCAGTAAAAACATTTCCTGTGTGTTTGACGCTCACTGATATGTTCCAGCGTTGTTTTATATTTGGCGCTATTCTAACTTACGCTTTGTTGATCTTTTTTACCTACGTGCTCATAGAACATTCTATTGCGAACACATTGGCACAAAAATGAATGACGTACATAGAATAATAATGTCAGGACAGTGAAATAATTATAAACTTTTAAAGCTCTGTATCGCACATGTGTCGTCCCATCACCTATACTGGATAACAGTTCCGCCACTTACCACACTCTTGCGGGTGGGCCGCGACCATTATTCTACGTTTATATTTATATCACCGTGTTGGGAATTTCATTGCGAGTCCATTGATACCAAAATTAACGCTGTAGAACAAGTGTGGAAGTGATAACAATCCCAAGAGTAAAAACATTTTGTTGCTGTTGGGCGCTCATGGCGAGTCATCTCCTTAGTTATTTATTTGATGCTGGTATCCTTATACCTTTCGTGACCTTTTTTACTAATGTTCTTCTAGAGCATTTTATTGCGAACACGTTGGTACCAAAATGAAATACGTAGCTAGAGAACTAAGGTCAGGAGAGTAAAAAGAGTATTCACATTTTCGTTTTGACGCTTAAGCAACATCCCATCGTCATCCCTTCACCTTCGTGTGGTCTGGTCAACATACTTTAGCCAGGTTATTGTGACTCATCGCCTGCATAGAAACTGTAATTGTGGTTGATCTCGAACCCATCTCGAATGTGACGATCGACGACTCGACGAATGGTCGATCTCGAATGTGACGACTTATAATGAATTTTGTAACTATATCATCAAGATTGTAACCAGTTTAGCTAAATGTATTGTGGGGTTCAGTCCCTAAGCCCATATATGTGCCTCTGTAACCATTTAGGTTACAGGGCAAAAACATAAGAACAAAGGTAACTGCAGAAGGCCTATTGGCCCATACCAGGCAGCTCCTATCTATAACCACCCAATCCTACTAATATACATGTCTAACCTGCGCTTGAAACAATCGAGGCAGCCCACCTCCACTACTATGAAGTTCGAAAAATAATTCCTCCACCACTATGAAGTTGAAAAAGAAGAAACTCTGAAGTCCGTATAACAGGTTAAGCAAAGGCAAATCCTAAAGTTTTTTTTAGTTATATCGAACAAAGGTTAGGGAAAGGATAGGTCCATTAAAGACCAAGACAGATCATATATTGGATTTTCGATTTTTGATATTTTGATATTTTTTGATATTCGATTTTTGTATCATCGGCAAATTTGCAAATGCTGCTACTCAAACCTTAGTCTAAAATATTTATATTTATTATAAACAACAGAGGTCCCAGTCCAGAGGCTTGAGGCACTCAGCTTACAACATTTTTCCACTCTTATAACCACCCAAGCCCACTCATATACATGTCGAACCCACGTTTGAAGCAATCAATCCACGTTTGGCGGTAATTTGTTCCACAAATCAACAACCCTGTTACCGAACCAGTATTTTCCCAGGTCTTTCCTAAATCTAAACTTATGCAATTTATACCCATTATTTCGTCTGGTGCTGATACTTTTAATATCCCAATTGTTATGTCCATTCATCAACTTGTAAACCTCTATCATGTCACACCTAACTCTTCGCCTTTTCAGTGAATGCAATTGGGGATTAACTTTGTTAATTAACTATGCTGGATACGTTCAAGTGAATTTATATCAATTCTATAGTACGGCGACTAAAACTGAACTGCATAATCAAAATGGGGCCTAACCAAAGCAACAAATTGATTGATTGATAAGAATTAAGCCACCCAAGAGACAGCACGGGAATGAAGAGCTTTAAAGAGCAAGATATAGCTGAAGAAAAAACCAGGTGTCTTGTTATTAACCCTTCGATTAATAAATCCTAGTGTACTATTTGCCTTATTACGAACATTCATGCATTGATCTTTTGGTTTAAATTCTTACTAATCATAACTCCAAGTTCCCTTTCGAAATACCCGACTTTGCAATCACAACAATCTATCTCGTATCTTGTAACTCTATCATATCATTACCTAACCTCAAAACTTTACATTTATCAGCATTGAACTGCATCTGTCAACCTTTTGCCATTTCAAAACTCTATTTAATCAACTTGAAGAGATAGTGAGTCTTCTTCTGTGTTATTTCCTACCGATTTTTGTATCATCGGCAAATTTGCAAATGTTGTTACTCAAACCTGAATCTAAATCATTTATATATACAGTATTATAAACAATAGAGGTCCCAGGACAGAGCCTTGAGGTACTCAACCTACAACATTTTCCAACTCTGATTTAATCCCATTATACTAACTCTGTTGAGCGTTGAACATTTATACATCAACTCTGTTGATGTGAGCACTTATTTGGCGGTCAGTGGTGGTGCTTAATTCTTAAAAAGCAATATTACGCTCGATCGTGATTTAGTTTAGTATG
>WNGS01048700.1:0-10815 GCA_020271785.1 Procambarus virginalis | reverse complement strand
AAGGCAAGTGAGAGAAGGGAAGGGAAAGGGGAAAGGGGAAAGGGGGGAAAGGGGGAAGGGGAAAGGGCTATGGTGTGCATACACCATTACACTTTATGCAGTAACGAATTTACTAATACAAACTTTCTTAACGTTTCTTAACTAAATCATTCGTCATTCAACTGAAAATAGTCAAGTGTAACTTTTTTAAATCATTTCTTAAATAAAATAGCTAGTTCGTCCTAAAAAGAAATTTTAAGGGATCTTTCAACAATGTTCTTAACTACCATTATGCATCAATGAGACAAAAAATAGTCAAGCTTAATATCTTTCAATACTTTTTTAACTAAAACATCTTTGCGCATTAAATGATACTCTCATCTCAATCATTATTCTCGAAAGAAACCCTCAAAGACATAAAATACTATTCTTGCCATCAAAAATTATTCTCAGAGTCATCAAAGTTATTCTCAGAGTCATCAAAGTTAATCTCTAACTCACCATTGTGCATCAAAGAAACTTTCTAAGCCAAATTCATGCATTAAAAAATCGCTCCAAGATATGTTCACACATTAAAAGACGCACTCAGAATCATCAAGATCACTCCTCATGAATTAATAAGACGTTCTCTGTGTTGTATTTTCTTAATAAGGATACTCTCTAATTATCTTCGTTCATTAATTAATCTCTCAAAGACATCTTTACACAGCAATAATAAGTTCCAAATTCATTTATCTAACATTTTTACCCTTCTAAGACAACTTTATGCTACAATTGATTCTCATATGTCATCTAAGTTCATTTAAAAATCTCTCCAAGATACCAATAATACTTTCCGATATAATTTAATATACATTTGCACTCTTTAACTCAACATTATATAAAGACTTATTCTCTAGAACTTTTTTGGACATCAAATAGCACTCTCACTGTAACAAACACGGTTCTTCATTCAATAAATAAATAGTCAATTATATTTTTTTCGTTTTTCTAAACTTATCATTACTTCTTGTGTAGTAATAAAACTTAATAAGACATGTCATTATGTAGTCGCAAAAAACATTATGTAATATATTTAACTTAACTTGTGCAACTTTAAGTGCTAAAAAACTTATGCGTCATGTAAAAATAAGTAAAAACTCTCTACAACATAATACAAAGGTATTGAGGTATTAAATGAACAAATCCACAATGGCCGTGACAAGGATTCGAACCTGCCGTTCATCCCAGACACTGCCTTAATCGACTGAGCTACGACAGGTAAAAAAGCTCAGTCGATTAAGGCAGTGTCTGGGATGCTCTCGGACGCAGGTTCGAATCCTCGTCACGGCCCTTGTGGATTTGTTCATTTGATGCATCACGTTAGTGTGATCTCTGTGTGTAATGATGTAAGGGCGAAGAGGGTGAACGGCCTATTGACATAGCTCGGGTGCAGGGGGGAGGGGTTGTGTAAAATCCTGGTTCGTGCCTCGGAGAGGCTACGGGATCCAGAAAGTTCAGTAGAACTTCGGTTTCAACCCTTTTACCCTGTCGTAGCTCAGTCGATTAAGGAAGTGTCTGGGATGCTCCCGGACACAGGTTCGAATCCTCGACACGGCCCTTGTGGATTTGTTCATTTAATGCATCACGTTAGTGTGATCTCTGTGTGTAATTAAGGTATTCTCTCTCTCTGCTGGACAACCTACTGTGGAAAGGCTCCTCTTAATAATGTCATTAACCTCGATGTGTCTTGCATGCCACCCTCCTGTGCTTTACTAAGATCAGCATGTTAATAGCATTTTACTATGTTTCATATCTCTGGTCATAATAACATTTACAAAAACACGATCCCTCCCTTGGGCCATCCCTGTCTTTTGTCACGGGTCTAACCCTCGGGGTCATAAACAGCTTGAAGCCACTTGCTCCCTCGCCCTCCTGTCCTCTGGTTAGTGACGAATTGAGAACAGTACCCCAAGGCCAATAAACTTGTGATCTCAAGTTACACGTGGGTGCCCCAGCCAGCAGTCCCTCAGGAAAGTCGTTGGTGTCTTCCCAGTTTTGGAGTTTTCTGTCAAGAGGAATTGACCCTTATGGTCAAGCCTGCTCCGGATTGGTTAAAGACATGTAGGCCTGTGAAGGCGGGGCCTCTCAGGGTAGTGCCTGCCATGCCATTGGCTCGGTTTCTAGATAACCTAGTTATGTTTAAATCCATTGGCCATAGGCTTGGGATAGACGGAGTTAATTTGGGCCTAGGAACTTGGGGGTGGAGCCTGTTCCACTGGTAAGCGTTTTTAATACAGAAGAGTTAGTGTGTCTGGGGACTCCAATTGGGGTGCAGGTCAATTGACCTGCGGGCAGCAAATCAACATCATTTGGCAAGCTGCAGTATTGAAGGTAATTGTGCTACCAATGTTCTTGTATATTAGTATTACTATCCATTGCCTCGTAGGTTTTATTCAGAGTAGGCTATATTTCAATTGTGATTTGAATATACAGTTCCAATAATAAAATAATGTTAATGTCATTTTGGTGAGTTACCTGTCTCCTTTGATTATTGACTGGGGTATTCATTCTTGTGATCTTCAGTTGCTGTACTGGAAATTCACTCGTGTTCTCCATCTTATGAATAATAAAGTCGCTCTAGAATCTCCCGTTCAGTTCAGTCAGACTACAGTATTAATCCATTCAGATTCAATTACTTGTCCGTTGAGTTCCCGGATTATTGAGTCCCTTCCTTCCTGGGGACCAATAATTATAGACACATTCATTTATGTATGGAAGGTGGTGGCAGTGTTAATATATTTAAGTATAAGAAACAACGTATTTAACCCTATCCTTGTTATGTCCTCTTCATTTAGTATTCGGTTTATATTCGTGGCAGTCCAGTGAGGGGTCATACTGGACTGTAACAGTGTTGAGCTGGGTTATTAAGTGAAGAGAGAAATAGAATTACACCGTGGTCAGAGAGACGATCACAGAGTACAGTGAATGATTACAATATTTTGGTTGAGGGTAGTCAAGTTTATAGCAATGGTACACGGCAGTCAACAGCAGATGTTTTAGTAGTTATTACAAAAGGGTAATAATAGTTAAGAACTGAGGCGGTAAGAAATATTAAGCTATGAATAGAATTATGAATAGAATTGATAGAGAAAAACATTGACACAGTTGATTGAAAATAAATCTCGGTAAATGACTAAATAAATGCTTTGTAATAAATAAATTGCAAATAGCTAAATAAATTGTAATTAAGTTTGTTGGGGGAACTGTTATGCTGTTGATGATATTTGACAAAGAATAGTTACTGAATGAAAGAAACAATTGTACATTTGATTTTAAAGAAGTTGTAAGAAAATGCGATGAACAGAGTAAACATGCAGGGGAATATAAATTGAACTTGCAGAGAACGTGAAAACATGAAAAGAATATTTTTATATATTTATTTATATATATAAGAGTTTTTACATTCTTGTACATCCACTAGCATGCATAGCATTTCGGGTTGTTCCTTAACCTAATGTTCACTGGAATATGACCTCACCAAATCATTTTACAACTAGGTACCCATTTTACTGATGGGTAAACAGAGGCAACAGTTAAGGATTGGTGCCTAGTAAATCCTCCCCGGCCAGGATACGAACTGAAGACAAAGCACTCGCAAAATGCCAGGCGAGCGTCTTACCACAACACCGCGGGAACTGCAACAATACATAGCATATTCGTAGAATGAACAACGAACTTGTGAAGAATATTATGAGTACATGGAGAATATGACAAAGAACACAGAGAATATGGAAGAGAATGCGAAGAACATGGAGAAACAGATGAAAAAAAATGAATTGAACTTGCCTAGAATATGTGGGGAATAGGAATAATGTGTAACACGTTGTAAAGAGAACATACTGTGAATATTTGCAGAACATGGAGAGCACGCTAAAACAGGTGAAAATATGGAGTAGACATTTGGGAGGATATTTTAAGAACTTGAGAAGAACATACAAATATGGTAAGACTATTAGTAATAATTATATTTATAATTCTTGAAGGAGCAGAGTTTTGAATGAATCTAGGGAAGGGGTAGTTGGGGAATGGGTGAAATGCGGGGGAGTAGGGGGGTGAGGGAGGAGTAGAAGATAAGGGTACAAGGAGTTGGGGAGGTAAGGAAGGTGGAAGATAAAGGGTGAGGGAGATATGAGAGAGGTCTGAGGGTGGGGAAAATTGAAGGAGAGGTATGGAAGGATTAAGAGGTGGAGGGGGGAGATGTGGGGTGAGGAGGAAGGGAGCTTGGGGTAAGAGGGAGATAAGTGAGGGAATGACCATGTGGGCATGGAGCGTTAGGAGGGGGAGATAAGGTGTGTTATGACCTTGTGATAATTACATGGCGAGTGATTATTTACACAGATAAGTAAACAAGAATATTGAAGGAGAGGTCATGTTTACTTTGATAAGGTGATAGGTGGGAGCTAGTCTGATGTTCTGGAATAACTAAGTTTGATGAACATTGAACTAAGGCGGAGGACAGGGGTTGGAGCTCGGTAATTGCTTTGATATAATTTACCAAGGACGAAATGCAGCAGTTTTAAATTTCAGAGGAATTGATCGGTTATAAATGAAGATACGAGAGGCTTCTAAGGCGGGGACAAGAGCTGGAACTCGATTACTAAATTCTTGTATTTTACTATGTCTGAAATAACTATATTTTATATCTGAAGGAAATTGATCGGATAATAGCAGAGTTGAACGAATAATCTGAGGCGGGGACAAGAACAGGAGCTTGGTAACTAAGTTTTTTTTTACTACGTCTGAAATGTGACTGTTTTAAATTGGGCTAAAGTTGGGTTAATAGTAGCGAAACTAATCTTTTAATGTAAAGAGGCGGATCCAAGAACTAACTTCTGATGAACTTTTTTTTTTAATATCTGCCTAAGTGCGTAGAGTTTATTTTCTCCATAAAAATTCTTTAAGACTGAAGCGATGACCTGTCTGCTGACAAATTTCAGTCATAAACAGGAACAGGGTGTATATTTTTTTTTTACATCAGAACTCTTTAACAAATTCATAATGAACTTTAAAATAAATGTTTATGACCGTAGAGTTTCAATAAGAACGCGGAGACGACTTTAACCCTGAATTTCTTCTATAAGAACTCTTTAACAAACTCCTAATGATTTTAACTAACTCCAAATGATTTTAACTAAAACTAGAATCTGACAAAAATTAAGCTCGAAAACAGGTGGCATCTTAGCAGGAACTAAAACTCTAAAATTTAGATCTTAAATGGGTGAAGAAGAAAGTAAGTACTAACTTTTCTAGGAGGGACCGTGGGACCTCTTTCAGAGAGAAGCATCAGCTGAAACATTTAAAAAAAATACAAGTGATGGCTAAGGCGTCTATTTTCCTGGACAAACGAAAAGTCATGGCTAAGGGGTACATCCTACTACTGAGTGGTTCTTCCTGTTGGCTTTGGTCACAGGATTGGAAATAACATAATTGTTGGGACTGGAGAGAGTCTTCCTTCTGTAACTGGGTGAGGCAACTTTGGGTTCGCTCAAAATTGGTCATGTGGTCCGGATGCATGTGTGTGTCGTCCGAGTGGACTTGGCAAGGGTAAATTGATTGATGAAGATTAAGCCACCCAAGAGGTGACACATGCATGAACATCTTGTAAGTGGTAGCAAGCCATATCCAATGGTTTCGTTGAAGACATCATAAGGAAGGTGAAACGCATCAAACATCATAAGGAAGGAAGGTGAAACGCATGCAACCTCTGAAGAGACAACTAACACAACACCTGTACCCCCTATTAGACTATTTTACAGGAACTTCTTTTCCACAGCCCATAAAACGGAGGAAAGGGTCCTGAAAGATATTGTTAATAGAAACGTTATCCCTACAGACAAAAATCAGAAGATAGAATTGACGATTTACTATAAAACCAAGAAAACTGCCAACCTACTCATGAGAAACTCTCCAGACACAAAGCAGAACGCATTGAAAGAGACCAATGTCGTCTATGCCTTCAAATGCCCACTTAGGGACTGTAAGCTCCAAAGAACTCAGTACATAGGCAAGACAACAACATCTCTTTCCAGGCGATTAACGATGCATAAGCAACAGGGCTCTATCAAGGAACATATAATCTCTTCCCACAACCAGACCATCACCAGAGAAGTCTTAACAAAAAACAAAGAAATCATCGATAGATACAGCGACAGCAGGTGGCTAGATATCTGCGAGGCACTACACATTAAGAAGTCAACACCAGCAACCAACAGCCAATTAAAGCACAATTATATTCTACCCACTTCAAGACTCCGCTCCAATATAGAAGCATCATGAAATATGGGCCAATAGGCCCTCTGCAGTTACTTCTATTCTTCCCTTTAGCTTATACCGATTGTTTCGTGTTCTGTGTTGTTTTGAAAGTTTGTTTTCAGCTCATCCAAAACCATTGTAATATGTCACCTCACCCAAATGCAGGTATAAAAAAGAAACTCAAAGCTGTTTAAACTCTGTTCAGTTATAGTTGTTGTGTGTGTGTAAACTAAAGTCTTTGAAAATGTAATAAGTTTTACGAAACGTGCTCAAGTGTAGCGTCAGACTAGAAATAAAAATGAACTTTGGAGAATTGATTTTTCAGTTACCATCAACAGTGAAAAGAATATAAGATATATTGAGAAAATTCGTGTTATAATTATTAATCTTACTTTTTCGGTCATACTTAATAATATATATATATATATATATATATATATATATATATATATATATATATATATATATATATATATATATATATATATATATATATATTATAGGAGGGGATGACACGTGGAGGAGGCTCTGTTGTTTAGTGAGCTATTACCTAGGGACATCCTGGCGCCACCGTGCCTAGCCTTCAAAGAGTGCTGTGTGAATGTCCTGGGAAGGTGCAGGAGTAGCGGAAGGAGTCTAGAGTGGACCATCTCAACAAAAACGGATCAAACAGGTGGGTGTGCAGTGTATGGAATACAACGGCAGTGAGGGCCACGCTGGCGCCCTCTAGGCCTCCCGCGGCTAAGGTGTGGGGGGGGGGGGAGGGGGTGTTGTTGTTCGGTCGGGCGAGGGGGGGCCACCCATGTGCTACCCAATGTTTATAGAAATACGTTTGGGAAAGAAAAATAAAATAAAAATCAGCAATCATGTTCAGAGCTAATAGAGCTCACAGTGTGTCGGATTACAAGTGTATGTTCATTCACCATTGTGCAGTGATATACAAGAAAATTATACCAGTGTTTAAGTGTCACCCAGACCCCCCCCCCCTCAAGCCGAGCGAGGCCCGGTCAGCCCACATCCCCCCCCCCTCGCCCGCCGGTCGCCCCGCTCCACTGTAACTCCTGCCATCCCACCCACCCTGCGCCTGAGTGTCTCCCACCCACCTATTCACCGCCCACACAGTGTTGTTGTAGGGATGTGTTACCCTCCATGCACCCAGATATGGCACAGGTCACAACAGGCATTCAGGTTCCTCCCAAAAGGCACAGGGAGGAAGACACAAGTACTCATACGAGTGGTGAGTGTGAGGGACAGCTAGCCACCCCTCCTGCCACCACCCGTGTCCACCCCTGCCATCCCTCCCACGCCGGCCGATGTCTCAGCCCGCCCGGGGGATGAAGGGGACTCCACCAACTAACCAGGAAACCCTCAGCCAAGAACATGGTCCTGGGAACAGTGCATCCAGACGAGCAACCAGAAGACCCAGCCGCAGAGGAACGTGTCGGTGTGTGACGAATCTCACAGCCTTAGAGGCGATGGAACCCTACGTCTACACAACAACTGTGAGGGTTCATGGACGGCACCTGTAGAGAGGGAAGGCCCACAGGTCCCCCCGGAAGCCCCACACATCCAAGCAAACTTCATGTCATCAGATGACCTCCTGGGGGCCATCAAAGCATCCACCACCAGAACTCTTCCTCACATTCCTAAAGCTGCGCGCCCATTTGCAGCAAGGGAATATACAGACCTTCTAAGGAAAGTGAATGAACGGTCTGCAAATCTTAATGCCGCGGCTACCATCAAAGCCTGGCATAATTTGCTCCTGTTTGGCAATATTTGCTTAGGCGTACCTGCAAGAGGAAGCAAGTCACTAGCCTCATCAGTCACTAGGGCAATAAATATTTTCCCCAGAGCTGACAACTTGATCCCCATCCCTCCTCAACGCAAAAACCGTCGTGGCAGACCCAAGAGTTCCAATGACAATTTTAAACTAGGAACACAAGTGACCAAAAAAATTGAAGAGGGCAACACAGTAGGAGCAATTAGGTTACTTACCAGCGAAGACACAATCGCCCCTAGAAATCTCGCTACCTCCAACTCACTGAGAGAGAAGCACCCTCCTAGAGTACCGTGGGAACCCACTGCTCGGGACACAAATGTCCCAGACATGGGACCTCTATTCCTCCAAGCATCAGAGGTATACAAAGCTATCATGTCATTTCCGCCAGGTTCAGCAGGGGGATACACTGGAGTAAGACCTCAGCACCTCAAGGAGATGGTAAATCCAGTTCTCGGAGAAGTTACCGAGACACTATTGTCAGAGGTCACGAAGTTTGTCAACGACTGCCTCTCTGGGTTGATCCCAGATACAATTAACCCTTTTTCTTCGGAGCATCTCTTTGTGCCCTTAAGAAGAAGGATGGTGGAGTTAGACCCATTGCTGTGGGTAACACACTTCGGCGCCTTGTTGCTAGGGAAGCTGTCAGAAAAATTAGCATAGACGCTGCAACGATACTTCGACCCCATCAACTAGGTTTTGGTGTCCCCCATGGCTGTGAAGCAGCAGCTCATGCAGCACGAGCCTATATCAAGCACCTCCCAGAAAATAAGGCATTAATTAAATTAGACTTTAAAATGCCTTCAACTAGGTAAAAAGGGATGTGGTACTGGAAGCAGTTCGAACAAGCTTCCCTTCTCTACTCCCCTTCGTCTCAGCAGGGTACAGTAGGGAATCGACGCTGTTGTTTGGGGAACATGAAGTTGTTTCTGCAAAAGGTGTCCAGCAGGGAGACCCACTTGCCTCTTTTCTTTTTTGCATGGCTGTTAAAGAGGTTACAAGCAGGTTGACCAGCGAACTCAACATCTGGTTCCTGGACGATGGCACCCTGGCAGGGACACAGGAGTCCTGCTAGAAGATCTACAGCTGGTGAAATCTAAGGGAGAGGAGTTAGGACTCACCCTAACCCCTTTAAAGTGTGAATCATCTCATCTAGCAACCAACCATCATAGATGCAGTGCGAACCATATTGCCAGGAGCCCAAGTGATCGCTCCCACCGACAGTGTGCTGCTAGGGGCACCTCTGGGCTCGAGCGCCATTGAGGTAGTCCTCGAAGAAAAGCTGAACGACCTGAGGAGGATGGAGGGAAGAATAGGGGCCTTGGACGCCCACGATGCTTTGTACCTTCTCACAAGGTGCCTGGCTTTGCCCAGACTGACCTATTTCCTAAGGTGTGCTCCCTCCTTCGACAGCCCAAAATTAACAGAATATGACTCGCTCCTAAGGTCAATAACCGTGAAAGTGTTAAACCTCTCCCTGCAAGATGACCAATGGGACCAAGCAACACTCCCAGTTAGACTCGGGGAATAGGTATTCGCAAGGCGACACAGTTAGCATTGCCGGCATTCTTATCCTCGACTAGTGCTACAGGTGAATTAGTTAAGGACATACTACCGGAATACTAAGAGACTCCATTGGAATTCATGATCCCAAATTCGCGGAAGGAGCCGGTCAGTGGGACACTCTTGTCAACTCTCACCCTCGACCAACTTCTCCAAATGACTGCAAACAGTCCAAATGGGACAGCCCCATAGTGGAAAACATCGCCACATCATTGCTGGAGGCAGCTTCAGGAAGGACAAAGCGCGTCTTCTAGCTGTGCAAGCGCCCCATGCCGGGGACTTCCTGTTGGCAGTCCCTAATTCCGCCTTGGGCACCCGCCTGGACCATCGGACCTAAGTATTGGTGTTGCCCTGCGCCTTGCCGCCCCTATCTCCCCGAGCACCGGTGTATTTGCGGCCATGCACGGGCAGACCAATACGGCAGCCATGGTCTCATCTGTCGTAAGACACAGGGAAAGATTGCCAGACACGAAGCAGTCAATGACATCATCAAGAGAAGTTTGGCTACAGCTGGGTGTCCAGCACAAAGGGAACCCCAGTTGTGCAGACCTGACAACAGCCAAAAACGCCCAGATGGAGTCACCCTGCAGCCGTGGAGGGAAGGTAAGCAGGTCGTGTGGGACTACACGTGTGCTCTACATTGGCCGATACCTATCTACCTTACAGCACAGCTGAGGGAGGCGGGGCGGCCACCTTCAGGGAGACCCAGAAATCTATCAAGTACAGGGACCTAGAACGTTGTTACAGGTTCGTGCCGATAGGCTCTGAGACTCTGGGCGCCTGGGGTAAATGTGCACTTTAGTTCCTGAAGGAGGTGGGCGAGGAACTCATTGGGAAGACTAGAGACCCAAGAGCGGCCAGTTTCATGTTCCAGCGCCTGAGTGTCGCTGTTCAGAGGGAAATGCGTGCTGTATTTGGGTACGCACCGACCCCGAAGAGCTGGACGAGGTCTTCGAACACTGATTGGTATATTGTTTATAAGTGTGTGTTTTCTGTAAACTGTAGCATTGCAATAAAATCAAATAAAAAAAATATATTAAAAAAAAACAATAGGGGTGGTAGGAGAGGAAAAGATTAAGTATTCAGTGAGAATCCACAGGTCTTCTCTGAACACTATTTATTTTTTCTTCGAGGATGTGGGTCCCTTTAATCAAACCAGTGGTGGTACCCTATTATATATATATATATATATATAATATATA